>CM035410.1:201696159-201701159 GCA_020310875.1 Ceratopteris richardii | reverse complement strand
TCCACTGGCAAATTTCTATTCACGCTTGTGAAAAATGTGAACTTAAGTGTCGAAAGGAATCACATCCTTATGTATCTCTGCCCTCCTAATCACTGAACCCAATAAACATTTTTTGTACAACCTGCTGCAGAAAATCAGCAAGCCATTCATGTACAGGTAACTCTGTAGGAATGTGCTTTCTCATGTCAGGCCATTATCCACTGCACAAAGAAGCTTCTAATCTTTTTCACATCTGACTCACAAGAATTCAAGGAAATCTTCAGAGCTATGTGAAGACATCCCTGAAGAACATGAATCAAGCAGAGGGTTAAAACGAAAAGCAGAAAATTCATACATGAGGGACACTACTCATGCTGGCTCTGATTTAAAACTAAGAAAATGGACAACGTCACCAGTGCCTCTAGAAGTGAAATTTTAGCTCCAGACCCTCAAGCTTAGAATACAATAATGGATATTCCCTCTTTGTATATCATAGAAAGGACTAGCTAATCAGCGTAAGACTTGGGGTACTGAGTTCCTGTTGTTGGCAACCATATCAGTAGATGCCTTCTGATTAGCATCCATCCACTGCTGAATTAAAGTCTCATCCGGTATAACAGGGACATCAGTTACAGTAAGCTGAGGGTATCCTGAAGGAGAGGAGCGAGAAGGCAAATCCCGCATGACCCACAGAAAAACTATGGAGGGGACAGACTCTCCTGCAACAAACTAAGAGGATTAGAAGGCTTTCAACTTTATTTGAAGATGTTGATTATATAAAAACTCTGAAATAAAGAAGATGCACACCAATGAAGTAGTATAGAAAGAGTAAGACAGGAGACTTGTCACGATGAAAATGCCAGGCCTAAAAAGTCCACAAGAAATAAAAGATTTGCTAATAAGATTCCATGGAAATTGTGTGATATATAAGACCAATAAACAGCTGAAGACATTACTGGAATATCTGTGAACAACACTAGAAACGCTTGTAGTGAAAAGCAGACAACTGAAACCACTGCCAAGCCAGCAACCTGAAACAAAATGTCAATGAGGATCAGCACAACCTGACAATTACTTACTTAATGCATCAATTTGAAGGTTATCTCCAAATGAAGGCTTGCTAACAAAATAAGCACTTGGAATGATGCACCTCAAAATCAAGAGAGAAGCGCAAATGAATTCCATAATACAGAGGAATGATCAGTTCATGCATGGATCATGCACATGTAAGAGTCTAACATTATGGCTGGAGTCTAATTTAAAAAGATCAGATATATTACAAATTGTCCATGGAGATAATTAACGCACCACCTACCAAAAATCCATGAGACAACTCCATAATCTGAAATGCAATAATATATACATATATATAGATATATACATATATATATATACATATATATATATATATATATATATATATATATATATATATATATATATATATATATATATATATATATATATATATATATATACATACATACATACATATATATATATATATACATACATATATATATATATATACATACATATATATATATATATATATATATATATATATATATATGTATATATATATATATATATATATATATATATATACATATATATATATATATATATATATATATATATATACATATATATATACATATATATATACATATATATATACATATATATGTATATATACATATATATATATATATACATATACATATATATATATATATATATATATATATATATATATATATATATGTATATATATATGTATATATATATATATATATATATATATATATATATATATATATATATATATATATATATGTATATATATATATATATATATATATATATATATATATATATATATATCATAGTTGCAACGCAACGCGTTGCGTAACGTCTGCAACGTTCGCAACGCAACGGCGTTGCGTTGCGACGTACGCAACGCGTTGCGTTGCAGACAAAAAAATTTGCCCTCTCCTTTGAGCCCGAAACGGGCTCGCGGGAGAGGGCATTTTACTTGTCTTCTACCTTGAGTGAGCACACACCCGAGAGCAGCAGCGGCCAGCCGAAGTTCGAACCCTGAGAGAGAGAGAGAGAGAGAGAGAGAGAGACCAAAGTGAGAGAGAGAGAGAGAGAAAGAGAGAGAGAGAGAGAGAGAGAGAGAGAGAGAGAGAGAGAGACTCACCATGCCTAAACCAAAGCAAAGTTGTTGGAAGTATGTGAGTAGCCAAGGGAAGTTTGGGTCGGGTGGGAGTGAGAGATGGACATGTAACCTATGTGGTTACAAAGGGGGTGGTGGGGCAGATCGTATCAAAGCCCACCTTGCCAAATTTAGTGGCTTGGGCATTTCAGCATGCAAGCAGCCTATGCCAGCTGATATCAAGGATGAGCTCCTTGAGTGGGTAGCTCAAAGGGAAGCTAGAAAGTATCCACAAAGCTCTCGGCCCACCTCCACCTCTGTTAGCTCTAGTTATCCTCCACACGATGCTCCAGCACATCAGCCTCATATGGGATCCTCTAGTGGAGGGAATGATGAGCATGGGCATGATACCGTCGATCTTGAGGGTGACACTCAGCCACCGGTGAAGGCACCTAGAGGATCACTTTCTTCGGCATCCGTACGTGCGGGTTTTCAGAGGCAGCGGGAGCTTGAGGCCAAACAAGGTATAATGAAGCTTTCCATACAGTGTGGCCTCTCTTTTAATGTTGCACGCACACACGCATGGAAGGAAGCCATGGAGTTAGTGAGCACATTAGGATATCGATGGAGCGGTCCTTCATATGAGGAGTTGAGGACTAGTGAGCTACGCAAAACAAAAGATATAGTGGAGAAGCAGTTACAGCCGATGATGGGCACATGGGAGAAGTATGGATGCACTATTATGTGCGATGGATGGACAGACATCAGGAAAAGGAATGTATATAACATACTAGTGCATTGTTGCAAAGGCACTATGTTCCTTCGCGCCATCGATGCATCAGAGCCTGGACTTACAGTGACAGGTATGTATAGGTGAAATTTCAAGTTTTAATTTTAAGATACGCATTTGAATTTTGCATATGCTATATATATGTATTATGTATGTAGTATGTACTATGTACTATGTACATGGCTGATTTGGTGTAATTTTTGTGTCACAGGTCAGTTTATATATGGTCATATCCGCCAGGCTATTATGGATGTCGGTCAAAAGAATGTTGTGCAAGTCATTACCGACAATGGAAGTAATTGTGTGGCCATGGGTAGATTGTTAGAGGCAGAGTTTCCCTCCATTGTGTGGACCCCATGTGCCGCACATAGCATTGATCTTTTGATAGAGGATCTTGGAAAGATCCCTTGGATTCATTCTATTTTTTCCACCTGCCATAAGGTGGTCTCTTTGTTCACAAAGAGACCAAAACTATTAGCTATTTTCAGATCATACAGTGAGTTGGATATCCTAAAGCCTGCGAAGACCAGGTTTGCTTACATGTGCATAGTGATGGAGAGACTACTTCGGGTGCGGCAGGCTTTGATGCAGACAGTTGTGTCTACAGAGTGGACTGCCTGGGATGGACACACTACCCCGAGAGCAGATTTTGTACGGATTACATGCTTGTCGGATTCATTTTGGAGGGATGTAGAGGCACTTGTGCGTGCCATACATCCATTATATTCTGTCCTTCGCATCGTTGATATGGAGGGGAGTACATTGGGACTCGTCTATGAGTTCATGGATCGAGTTGGCGAGTCCCTTTCACGTTGCCCACATTTGACATTGGACAGGTATTTATTAAGTTATTACTTATTACTTTGAATTTTTGACACTTAAAATTCTTATTATCTTAAAAATTAGTCTCTAAAATTTATAATTTCTTTGTTTATAGGATTGAGCAGCTTAAGGCTGTGTGGAGGGATCGATGGGATTGGTTTCATCGCCCGATCCATGGGATGGCACACTTATTGCATCCCTTATGGAGATCTCAGCAGGCCATCGTGGATGAGGAGCTCTTGAGTGCATGGAACACATATGTATATAGGCTTTATCCAGCTGATGTAGAGTTGCGACTTCAGTTGGAGAGACAGCTCTTGGTATTCCAAAATGGTGGTGGCCATTTTGGAAAGGATACGGCTTGTTTGAGATCTGCTCAGTTGCGGCCAGTATCATGGTGGGAGATGTATGGTGCTTGTGCTCCTCAGTTGGTAAGTACTAAGTCAAAAGTCTATAGTGTACTGTGTGACATGTGATAAATATGTATATAGATTTATGTACTAATTATTTTTTGAATTATGTTGTAATGCAGAGAGAGTTAGCTATTCGTATCCTTTCACAGGACTGCAGCGTAAGTCCTTGTGAAAGGAATTGGAGCACATGGGCCCTCTTCCATACAAAGAAGAAGAACAGATTATCTACAGCGCAGTTGGAGCGGCTAGTTTATTGCCACTGCAACTTGCGTCTCTTGGAGAGCGGCGGACATACAGGAGATGTGAGGGAGGTCAACGTGGACACAATAGATATAGACAGAGTCAGAGATATTCCAGATATTCCTCCAGAGGATCTGGACTTATATACTATGCTGTACCATGAGTTGACCTTACCTCAGCATGATACCAGATCATCTCGGAGCCGCAGAGGACCTAGTGGTAGTGGTGATGCATCCACTAGTAGCCGACCACATACCACTACTACTAGGGATGATGATGATGATGATGATGATGATGATGAGAGTGATGATTTGTCATCTGACACCATGTCAGAGTGACAAAGTTTGTATATTGACATTTGAGGCTTTGACATTTCATGTTTGACATTTGGTATTTCATGATATGTACATTTGGTATTTCATGATATGTATCATTTGCCACTTATGATTTATGTATCATTGGGTATTTCATGATATGTATCATTTGCCACTTTGTCATAGTGATCTCTATTGTTTTATTTTGATGATGTTATGATGATGTTATGATTATTGATGTTATGATTATTGATGATGATGATTGTATTTGAATTTTGATA
>CM035410.1:201688659-201691159 GCA_020310875.1 Ceratopteris richardii | reverse complement strand
TCAGATCATACAGTGAGTTGGATATCCTAAAGCCTGCGAAGACCAGATTTGCTTACATGTGCATAGTGATGGAGAGACTACTTCGGGTGCGGCAGGCTTTGATGCAGACAGTTGTATCTACAGAGTGGATTGCCTGGGATGGACACACTACCCCGAGAGCAGATTTTGTACGGATTACATGCTTGTCAAATTCATTTTGGAGGGATGTAGAGGCACGTGTACGTGCCATACATCCATTATATTCTATTCTTCGCATCGTTGATATGGAGGGGAGTACATTGGGACTCGTCTATGAGTTCATGGATCGAGTTGGCGACTCCCTTTCACGTTGCCCACATTTGACATTGGACAGGTATTTATTAAGTTATTACTTATTACTTTGAATTTTTGACACTTAAAATTCTTATTATCTTAAAAATTAATCTCTAAAATTTTATAATTTCTTTGTTTATAGGATTGAGCAGCTTAAGGCTGTGTGGAGGGATCGATGGGATTGATTTCATCGCCCGATCCATGGGATGGCACACTTATTGCATCCCTTATGGAGATCTCAGCAGGCCATCGTGGATGAGGAGCTCTTGAGTGCATGGAACACATATGTATATAGGCTTTATCCAGCTGATGTAGAGTTGCGACTTCAACTGGAGAGACAGCTCTTCATATTCCAAAATGGTGGTGGCCATTTTGGAAAGGATACGGCTTGTTTGAGATCTGCTCAGTTGCGGCCAGTATCATGGTGGGAGATGTATGGTGCTAGTGCTCGTCAGTTGGTAAGTAGTAAGTATTAAGTCAAAAGTCTTTAGTGTACTTTGTGACATGTGCTAAATATGTATTATGATTTATGTACTAATTATTTTTTGAATCATGTTGTAATGCAGAGAGAGTTAGCTATTCGTATCCTTTCACAAGACTACAACGTAAGTCCTTGTGAAAGGAATTGGAGCACATGGGCCCTCTTCCATACAAAGAAGAGGAACAGATTATCTACAGCGCAGTTGGAGTGGCTAGTTTATTGCCACTGCAACTTGCGTCTCTTGGAGAGCGGCGGACATACAGGAGATGTGAGGGAGGTCAACGTGGACACAGTAGATATAGAGAAAGTGAGAGATATTCCAGATATTCCTCCAGAGGATATGGACTTATATACTATGTTGTACCATGAGTTGACCTTACCTCAGCATGATACCAGATCATCTCGGAGACGCAGAGGACCTAGCGGTAGTGGTGATGCACCCACTAGTAGCCGACCACATACCACTACTACTAGGGATGATGACGATGATGATGATGATGATGATGATGAGAGTGATGATTTGTCATCTGACACCATGTCAGAGTGACAGAGTTTGATTATTGGCATTGCTTCGACATTTCATGTTTGACATTTGGTATTTCATGATATATATTTACTATTGTGATGACAGTGGACACTTATCATGACTCACTTGTGACTTTATATTTATCATTTGCCACTTATGATTTATGCCATGCGTCATGACTCATAAGATTTATGATTTATCATTTGTCATAGTGATCTCTATGTTTTTATTTTGATGTATGAACGATGATATGATCATGTGACATGTATGATGCCAGGTGTTATCATTTATGTTATGAATCATGATGTTTATTGTAATTTGTTGAAGTTAGAAGTTAGAACTTAGAAACTAGAAACTTAATAAAGTGTTATGATCATTATGTTGTTAGAATCTAGAATCTAGATGATGATGTTATGATTATTGATGTTATGATTGTATTTGAATTTTGATATAATGATGATGTATTTGAGATAATTGTATTTAATATAATCTTAAGGCTGTGTGGAGGGTTATGATATAATCACGAGTCACGACCAACTTTCAAGTTAGATTGATAATCTCTATTATTTATGATATATCTTATATTGTAATAAGTATTTTATGTATATATATATAGTCATATCCCACCTTATTACATATCATAGGACCCAAAATATGTGAAAAATACATATAAAAATTTTGAAAAATAAATAACTTTATCGCAACTCCTAGGTCCAGACGTTGCCCTCATTGCTAACCTGTTGCCGTTGCCGTTGCCGTTGCGAAAACGTTGCTTTCCACTATAACACACACACATATATCTCCATCACTAGCCTTGATGGAGAGACACTTCCACCAAGCACACTTTCAAGAGCCTCGCACAAAGGGGTGGCTCTTTGACACTTTGGTTATGCCAGCGCTCATGTATGGAGCAGCCATATGGGGCCTCAGATTAGCTTATCAGCATGGACAGCATGGACAGCATGGACAGCATTGGAGAAGCCACAGATCCTCATGATCGCCAGACTCATCCATAACAAGCCTTCAGTACCACATGATATCACAAGAGCATAGCTCCCTGCACCACCAATGCTAGTAGAGGCACTATTCAAGACAGTATGCCTATTGCACAGGATAGAGAGCATGGACGCAGAGCGCATCACTTATTGAGCTTTCCAGGGGCCACGTGACATGGCACTCAC
>CM035410.1:201551159-201681159 GCA_020310875.1 Ceratopteris richardii | reverse complement strand
AAGGTACAAGGGAACATCTTTACTTTGGAATTTGTTGTCTTAAAGCTTCCACAGGTAGCTGTAAGTTTTCCTTTGTTGATTGGGAGACCCTAGTTAAGGCATGTCAATGTGTTGCATGATTGGGCAAGGATACTATGTGGATAAAACAAGAGGGAACAGAGCCGCAACAGATATATTTAGAAGAAGGACCGGACAACCAGGGACATACTAGCACAATGCATACAATTCATATTTGTATGGAAAAAGATATGATGGACAACCTAGATTTAGATTTATATGAGGAGGAGGACCTTTTCGCATGGATGCAAGCAAGAAGCTATCTTCTTGCTATGGAATTTTTCCAAACAACCCAAGCACAAAGGAAGTTCATGAAGACAAGGAGAAGACAATACCAGTGGCCACTTGGTTATGGATAACAGTATGGATAACATCTTGCATGATAATCTTTATGGCAATCAGTGCAGGGCATTACAAGAATGTGAAAGGAGTATCTGCATGTTTGAGACAAACCAGTGAGAGGGAAGTGCTACGTATTAAATCCAAGTGTCATTGGAACCAAAAAGAAGACACTCAAAATGAGGTGCAATGCAATTAGAGATTTTGGATGGCGAGGCTCTCCCACTAGTCAACATCTCGAGTCTCAAGGCCTACCATCAACAAGTCTGAGTATGAGGAGCACCTCGAACTGCAAAGTCTCGAGGTTGTACATAGCACCATTTTTTTTTCCTCGGTTTCTTAGTTTCTTCAATTGTCGTATGTTTTTTCTTTATGTTTTTCATGTAATTTGGAGGCCATCTTGTTGTCTAGTTCATAAGAACCTTGTTGGAAATTTTTAGGAGTTCTTTTGGAATTTCCTAGCATTTTTTGGGAATTAAATTCTTTTTTTGCTATGTTTTCTTTATTGCTTAAATAATTGAAAAATGGAAGCTTCTAAAGTTTTGAGTGGGGCAGTGATCTAGAAGATGTGGAAACTTCTTGAGAAAATTTTCTTACTTTTTTCTTTTGAAATTCTTTTGGATTTTTTTTTTAATAAACAATATATATATATATATATATATATATGGATGGATGGATGGATGGATGGATGGATGGATGGATGGATGGATGGATGGATGGATGTATGTATGTATGTATGTATGTATGTATGTATGTATGTATGTATGTATGTATGTATGTATGTATGTATGTATGTATGTATGTATGTATGTATGTATGTATGTATGTATGTATGTATGTATGTATGTATGTATATATATATATATATATATATATATATATATATATATAGATAGATAGATAGATATATATATGCATGTTGCTGATAGGATTCTGAATTCTCATGATATTACAAAGTAGATCCTCCCAGATGCTTAATTTTCTGCTGATCACTTGCTGCTGCAACCGGAACCTACAGCAGATTTGTTCGTTGCTGCTGTTCATCATCAACATCAGCCTCAAGTATAATTTGTCATCAAGTCAGCGGTACTATGAATTCTAAAAAATTTCATATAGGTTGTTTAGCTTTGCTCAATGCTTTTGTTCATTCATATGTACTCAGATGTTTTCTATGATCAGATCATTTTATATCTGATATCATATATCTCTTTCAATTGTTGTATCTAATATTCTGAGAATCCAAACCCTATCCGGCTTACATTTACACACTTCTTTCAAAGCCGGTGAGAGGAGATTAGACTTCTCCAAAGAGCTTGGACTTATTCCTGAGGAGGCCAAGTGATAGAAAGCATGCATGACACCTCAAGTCCCGGGCGTTACAGCCCCTAGACAACATGCAGCTGGTATCCAGAGATACACTCCTCATAGATCTTGAAGTGCAATGTACAACCATGCATTCACACAATGGAGGCACCCCTTTTGCATTCTACCTCCATGACTATTCAGGATGGAGAAGGACTGTCTTTGCATTATCATGATTGTAATGCACAGCATGTAGTTTCTCACTTTCCTACCCTATCACTATCACACCCTCTAGAGCTTCATTGCTGTATCATAAACTCCATGGCACTGCCATCCATTGATTTCAGTGTGCACACTATCCCTTTTTTCATTATGATTGGGCACATGCCCATATGGTTGTATCATAGGTCAAATTCACTCTTTGTAGACTGAATATAGTTTAGATTTCAATTTCTATCTCCATAACTCCAGCAAGAACAGACTGAGGCACCCTTGGTCCTCAAATCTCATGACACTGTGCAATGGTCGAAATCCCTGAAATAGACCATGAATATTGCCAGTCTGCCACATATCTCATAGTAGTGGCAATGACATATATAATGCAGCATCTAGCATATCTTGGCCTAAGATGGTACCTGTATAAATCTGCCAATCTCAATCTCAAGTTGGTCACTGTGTTCTTTTTTTTTATTTTCTTAGTCGAGGATGGGGGCCCGAGGAGGCTTACCCGCTTAGAAGGCAGAATCTATCCGCCGCTTCATCTTCCAGAGAAGACTTATACGTGATCTTACAACCCCAAGATTGTGGTCAACTAACCCCGAAGGGTCAGTGCGGTGAGATACCCAATGCCTCAGTCACGACATTGGAGTACACAGACTTGGAACGAGTTCCTAACCAAGCTAAACTGCCTACCCGACATGTTCCCGAGAAAGGAACGCCATACCCACAAGGCGCGTCGGCTCACAGGAGGAGTCCGCACACCAGTTCAGAGTCTCCCATCTCTTCACTGGTGACCAGTGAAGCTATACCCATAACTTGAAGCACCAAAGTTCTCGCAAATTCAGCCCACAAATCTTCATCTCCCTCAAACCAAGCAACGAAAAACGAAACCCGAGAGGGATCAGATGGGAGAATGACATCCTCTCCCCCAAAGAGGATCCGTCAAGTATCAAAGAGAACTCTCATATACTTGGGTATAGCTTCACCCAGGAAGGAAGCAACCAAGACAAACTTAGCTACTCCCCCCCTAGAGTGCGGACTACGCTTAACCCAATGGGTCAAGCGAACTCCACAAGCCTCCCCTCCAAGGAGGATAAGGGTCAAAACCGAGGGAAACACGGGACCATACTCCAAACGATGAATTAAACAGTTTATAAGAGGATCCAATCATCTCCCCCTAAGAGCTTCCACCACATTGCATTCCACCATCACATGTGATAGGGAACCATACCTCTCCACCTCAGCGCAAAGGGGACATCTACTCTTGCCTCTCCCTACCATCCTATCAGCCAAGTACAGCCCACCTATTCTAGCGAGCATAAGCATGCGCTCAGCCGTTGAACTAAGCAAATAGCCCGTTGAACTAAGCAAATAGCTGCAAGCACTTCTATGAAGGTATCCTCGTGATTCCGTTAAATTAAACTCCAAATAGGGGCCCAAAGCGGCAAAATGATTTGCCAATTCCCACTTTGCCCAGACATGAAATCTGAGCGAGTTGAGGGTAGCTTCCAGTACATCCGTTTCCTTGCACCACTTCGTTTGAGAGATCCACGTCCACTTCTGGAATAGAGATCCTGTCGGCTTCTGGAGAAAATCCCCGAGCCAAGTTGGGCTATCAAAATACTTCCCAAACAGCCACCCCCTCATGCCACCAAAATAGGCCACTAGCGGGGGAGGGATATGGAACTCTCTGTGCATCACAGCATCGGTAACCGTAGTAGACCGTCCGCATCCCCGTTGCCACCAACCTCTCAAGGCTCCCAAAAAGATTCCGCCCATGGGCCCCCATCAATTCCGAACCATACGTAATCACAGGGAATACCAAACTCTTTTGTTCAAGATAAATGTACAAGCTCATTTTCATATGAGCTATGCTTGGATAAATTTACCAAATATAAAGATAAAGGAAAAGAAGAGGGAAAAAAAAAAACATAAAAGAAAAAAGTATAGTCAAAATTCATGATGAGTAAGAGATACAATATCTTGCGTTGTAGTTGGTGGCACGTAGTGAGGAAAGTGGTGAGTTAAGAAGGAGGCACAAACTTCTTCACATGCTCATTGGTTATAAAAGTGAAGTGGGAGCACGTTCAAAATAAGGAGAGAAAGAGGCAAAGAGCTCACAGTAGTCGGATCTAGTCATTTTGTCATTTTGTCTTCCCTTAGACTTCTTCCCGCCGCATGTCAGTTTGTACACAGCTCTGTTGTGGAGCTCATATCTCAGTGTATATGTAACCATTTCTTGCGTTTAAACATTCATTGGAAAGCTTATCTCATGTACTTTTTGGATACCAAATATCTCCTTGAAAGCATATATAGTTTGTGAGATATCAGTGAAAGAGTGAAGGCCAGTCTTTCAGTATTCAGTATACCTGTGTAGACAGGTAGTCTATTTTGGTCGGTTAAGTTTCCCGACCAAAACATATCCAAATTGCTTGATTTTTGTCTTGTTGGAAAGCTCTTGGCATGTACTTTCTCTATCCCAAATATCTCATTGAGAAGATTTTTATTCTGTGAGATATCTGTCAGAGAGTGAAGTCCAATTTTATAGTGTACTTATATTGTGCATGTGTCAATTTTAGTAGTTGAGTTTCCTGACCAGAACTCATCCAAATTACATGTTTTTAGCTTGTTGGAAAGCTATACATTCTACTTTCTCTATACCAAATATCTTTCTCAAAGGATATATATTGAGAGAGTTATCAGTCCGAGAGTGAAGTTCAGTTCTTCAGCATACTTGTGTGGACAAGTAGTCCATCTTTGTCAGTTGTGTTTCCTAACGAAAACTTGTCCAAATTAAGTTATTTATAGCTTGTTAGAAAGCTCTCTCTGTCTACTTTGATTGACTCAAGGCACAAGTCCATTTGAGTTTTGTATTTAGAGCAGGAAGCTATCTAAGGTGCAGTTGTTTGTCGAAGTGCTTGACATACAAGGGTTCACTACACATTTCCATTGCGCATAGGAGAACTCATTCTCCACATCTTTAACACTGCAAGCCTCATCCAAGCAGGGAAAGACCTATTGCATAACAAGTCTTGCAAGCAAAAAGAGTCTTCCTTCCCTTCTCTTCACGACTTTTAATGATCGTTTCGATTCAGAAGTTAGAATCAACCTCCACGCCCAGGTATGTATACTTTTCACCCACCGGGATCCTAACGCCACTTAGCATCAAGCCATATGCCTCCAATGCAACCATCTCAACATCGCCTCCAAAAAACACCGTGGCCATGCACTTGTCCACCCCAAACTCCATGCCCCACAGCCTCGCCCACTCACTGATATGATCCAAAGATTTCTGGAGCTCAGCTGGGCTATCTGTAAACAATACGAGATCATCTGCGAATAGAAGACCTTTAAGTCGACCAATTCCAGGTATACTGAGTCCCCATTTGTCTCCCCCTTGATCTAGAATATCGTTTATGTAAATAATGAAAAGCGTAGGGGATCCCGGTCATTGTGTGCATGTCTGAACAATAGTATGGCATAATCTGTTGGGCCGTTGTGTATCCATATAGCTCAGCCTGGTTACAACACCATCTGTAATGGGTCGTAGTCTGTAGAAAGCCATCTTTGTGTCTAAGTTATGCACTGGATCTATCCATGTTAGCATGGTGTGGTGCTGAAACAAATTACCACAAATGAGTCTATTGATCTCTATCCGTGTGAGTCTAAGAAAGAGAACCTCCAACTCCAAGAAATACAGACAGGTAATTTGTCCATGCTAAAACAACGTTTCTACAACCATGATGTCATTTGTCCATACCAGGATGTTGTGTCTCCATTTGTACTAGCTCATGTGAGCTGATCATAAGGAATCGATCATGGGAACTTCCAGTGAAATGTTCAGACAACACCAGTGAAACTTGCCACAAACGATAAAAACACAACTTAGACACATAGAAACAGAAATATGTAGATAGAATTAGTCTCGGTCAGCTTTCAGATAATGTCCAGAAGCTCTTTGCAATGACAAGTAACTTTACAGCATACCTTTCTCAAGTCACGAGAAGTACTATTCGACCGAATCCTCTTCATCTTTTGATACAAAACAAGTCCTGTATATATTTAACCACTATGAGGGCATCAGAGTCTTTGACAACATAAACCACTTTCATGCAATGGGTAGATTTCAAAAACAGGTAGTTCTGTCTACATCGAATCAGTAGTAACTGACCATATCCAGCAAGACCACCTCCAGAAACTAAAATAACCAATGCGAAAATGTCTGAATAAACCTGCAAGGCATGCGAAAGCAAACCTAGATGAGATTCAATAAGAGGGTAATTGTCCTTTCTTATAAGACAATCTTCCAGGGTAAAAAAAAACTGTGTCACAAAGCATGGTTATGAGAATTGTGCTGTACACAAAGGACATCTGTCTTCTACAGCAACTTGCATGAACAATTCCAAAACCCTCCTTCACAAGACATCATATATATGCAGATATTAATAAAGAACTACCTGTGCAAGAGTTGAAGGATTAATATAATTATCCCCAGTCCCAATCCAGATAGAGACAGCAAAGGCTGCCATCAAGAGGAACATCAGCAGAACCACCTAGGAACCAAACAAGATGTAAAACGTATCACCAAACTGGGGCAACGTAAGACTTAGGAGTGGCAGAGCAAAAGTCCACTTCTCCAGATTTCATATAGAACAAAAATTTCACGATTGATGAGCTACTCAGAGACATCATCTTGCACCTAGGTCTCTCAAAAAAATGATGACATACAGCAAAAATTGACTGCCCTCTATACATGTAAACCTAAATACTAAGGGGATGTTACAACATCTTCATATAGGGGTATTTCTTCTAGGATTGAGGAAAGATGATAGTAGTTCACCCCAAAAAAAAAAAAGAGGGGCCAGAAAAGAGTGAAATAGTACCCCAATCACAAGTTTTTGTCTACTACGTATGCGAGGAAACCGACACCAGGAACAGCACCTCCAGTTTCTATTTGTATTTCTCTGCTTTCCTTCTCTTTGATTGAATGGTGGGAGAGTAACATAATCAATCTCTTCTTCATCCTCCTCTTTGTCAGTGGCTTGATGGCAAAGATCTAACCTGAAAAATAGCATGGCTAACATGTTTTAACTGATGAATTAAATAAGCAAATGGAATTTCATACACAGTAAAATCACTCAGTGTATGCCACAAGCTAGATCCATAAAAAAGAACTCAGAGAAGGACTAAATCTTAACAACGCACCAGCTTGAATAAATAGATTGGCTTCAAAAAAAAAAGTTTAACTTGTACATTAAGTCAACATCAAAAGATAAGAAGCCAATGCAAAAGGATACCAGAACGAAAGGAGGAGAAGAAAAGTGGCCAAAAATATGATCTGTGGCACCGCTGCATATCCATAGCCAAAAAATAAAAGAAACATACCAAATCAGAAGAATATCCATAATAAGATGAAACCTAAATGCAAAACATAAGATGAGGAAGGCCCATCCTCATGCAAAAAGATTACCATGATTTCCCTATAGATGCCAAGAAACAATGAAAAAAATCATCTCTTTCTTAAACGAAGGGACTGAGAAAATGATGGTTTCTAATCTGGACATCATAACCACAGGCAGACAAGATCCAGCAAAAATACTTCCTAAAAGCACCAACAAGTACTCCATCAGGAATTGAAAGTATTCAACTCTGATAATAACTACAAACGTACTTGCAATGCATACATCATCTTGTTAAAATCGATAAAATCTCACCCATGACTATGAATCCACAAGCATGTGACCAACAATGCCATCCACCACACTTTGCGATTGGAGTCAGTACAAAGAAAATAGCATAACCTGACTCAATCAAACAACAACGTCAGATAAAACATCCATATCAATGCAAAATTTAATGATAGAACTTCACACACATAATAGCTCAATAGAAAGAGGTACCAAGATTAGATATGCCCATCAGACAAAGGAAAACCTGCAAGAAATGGGAAAAATTTTGAACCAGAAAAGAGGAGGATTTTTTTTGAGATGATATTGCCTTCAATATAGAGAAAGAAACTCCCACACAAAAGTCATTCATTTTTAACTCTTACATGCACACCTCCATCCTCACAGAACCTCTAACCAAAAACTCAAAGATCCTCTCACACAGACCCTTTCCATTTTTTATGTGTAGAATTCTTCAAAAACCACAACATCAATCATGAGCTCCACTATCGTATACAACATAAGATTAAGACGTACAATAATAGGACTTTGATTTTTACATTTTCACAAGGATACTCTAAGATGCTCATAGAAGCTTTCTATCTAAGTCAGGTAGATGGTTAGGATTCAAAATAAAATAGCAACTCGTGTTCTTGACCTCGATTGTAGCAAGTAAATCTGACAGGATCGGACTGCGGTAGGTACTGCAAATGTTTGTTTCACATAGACATTCCCTGTGATCACAGCACACCTTACCTATGTAATAATCATCATGACAGGCCACTTGTCCAAATTGCATTGTACACAGGTCAATTTCTCTGGGACGAGGGGGCCCCAGGGGGGCCAGGGGAAGGGGGGATGCTTTACATATATCATACAGCTGAGAGAAGTTGTACAACAAAAATAAATTTATATACATCTAAGATTCCTTTCAGATTGCAAGAATTAGACACAGTCTGATCAGCTTTCGTCTTAATCACAAGAAGTTATGTTTGTGAAAAATCGACAATGTATTCTTCTTTTTTTCTTTAATTACCAAGATTTATGATGTATGATACTCTGATTTGTGTTAGTACCTTCTGCCGATTCCAAATCCAATTGTCACACCTCACAAAAAGCCTCAATAACTGCAAGGGTTAAAAAATGTACCATGTAAGATCGTTCTTTATTGTCAGTGCAAAGATTAAAAAGTCAAAAACATTCAAGACAAACTACAAGTGAGAACATAAATAGATTATAAGGATACATTAATCTGACGAACAGTAAGGTTCAACCCAGTGGAAAACCTGCCTTCATGCTATTTAAGTGTTGGTACAGCATGCATATACTTGAAATTTAAAAAGTTTAACACAAATACAGAGGAATTCTAGTGTGATGACAAGCAAAAGTTTGAGATGAATAAAAAAGAAGATATGCTAAATTCAAAAGTCTTGAAAGCACAGCATTTCTCTCATCTTGAGGATGTCCGCTGTTTGGGACTTGGTGCAGGAAACCATGAGTTACTCATCTGAGTTGGGTGGATTAGCTTGCTTGAACTGAGATCTGCCAACTTGTTCTATCCATGCAAACCTCAAAACCTTAAGGCTTGTGACCCAATGGTCTACCCAATTTGAGTCATCTGACAAGTTGGTTGGGCTACACTTGACTCAGCACTCCCCTCAAACCCCCCCATGGCAACTGGCCCAAAATTATTGCTTGAATTAATCATGCACAGCACACTAATTGCGCACCATTGGTAAAACTTTGAATGCTAGCTTTCATTTGCTTTTGCATTAGTATTCACTTCAGCATACCAATAATGGAATTCAATAATGGCTAGAGCGCAATATGTGCAACTTGAATAAGTAAAAGTCTTCAAAAGCCACCACATGTTGGCAGATTGAACTTCATCTACACAATCAGCACTCTGGAGATAAGCCCATGACTCAAACAAAGGGTCAAATGAGGCATTATGAATGTTGTAACCCCATACATAATAAACATCACCATCAACTCTCCAATACCAAGTAGAAAACCAGGGAGACTTGTCTCAAGAGGTCACCCATCCATAAAAGTGTCTACACACAAGTTCACATAAAGAAAAGATTTCTGAAATGGTAAAAGCCATACCCATCCCACAACCTAAAGATGATAGTATGGAGTATGATGTATCAATTTGAGAATCCCAAAAAAAAAGAGTAGCATTATACCCAACAATCCACCCTTCTTATAAGCCCCTTGACTATTGCATGATCAAAAAGGAATACCAAGAGGATATCAAAATGCATTATAAATCCGCTTACAGCCATAATAGGGGTGACATGGGTATGGATAATCAACAATCCCCGTTATGAAAGAGGTTGAGGAGAGCTACATTATGAGCCCGCTTGTGTCCCATGAAGCTCAGCAAAGTCCAAGCACTGAAAATTAAAATTGGCTGGTATGGACCTTCATTGTGCAGAAATCAACGAGAAAGAAGACGGGAGAGGTTGTACATATGATTTGATGTCCCCAATGTTCGAACTTGTGAGCTTAGGAATTATTTTTTATAGATATGGCCTCATGAGCACTTGGACAAAGTAATAATTTGTGATAAAGTGATGCCACACATCAATGTGCCTTGCACAAGCATGAAACATGGCATTCTTAACCAAACATATAGCACTATAACTATCACAAGCAAGAACAAGTGTCCTATCAAACATACCAAACTAAATGCATAGGCATCATGGTTGATTGTTCGCGAAACATTTCGTTCATAAAGTATATAAGGTTTGTTCCAATCAATTCAAACTTGGTATGTAAGGTTCATTTGGAGAAAAAGATTTAGTTTTTTCAACTATCGTGACCTCGCAGAAGCACTTTCAACCATTTCCATTGTTGTCCATGGTTCCATGAGTGATTTATGAGCACTCGATGACAATTTAGGAGCTAAAATCTTCGGCCTTCACCCAAGCTTCCATAGCATGATCCCCTCATCCTCAAGGATTTCATGTGACACATAAAGATGTATTGTCATTGGTGGATAACAATAGATGCTTTTCTATTAATATGAATCTTTAGACTTTCATAATTTTATGGTAGATAATGTTGAATGCATATATATTGAATGCTAATCCTGACTCCTAAGTCCCTACAAGAAAGCTCTCTCAACAAGTCTCATGACAGTTTTGTGAATGTCTCTCCTACCTGCCATTTATCCCCTTGCTCCCAAATTAGAAAGTCTCTATAGTCCTCTATTGTGACATGTAGCCATCATTCACATTGGCCCTACCTTTTAAAAGAAAAAACTTAGAATAACTCTCAAGCTTGGAACCTTGGCATCTAGCCCTTCAGTTAGAAAATCTGTCTAAAAGGGGCAGCCATTCATTAGGGACCCCACCTGCAGGTTAAAAACAATCAAAATTTGGTGGTCAAAGATTGGTCATAGGGCTGGTCAAATTGGTCAAACTTTAACAAAAATTATAAAGTTATTATTGCATATTGTGATAGTACTCATCAATAGCTATCCAATACTATAGCACTTTGGCTATTTGACATTTCTTTGTACATCAAAAATCAAACCCTAAGTTCAGCACTAGGTGTGAAAAGCTCTTGTAAGAATTGCAAGGCAGATAGGATACTTGTCAAAATCCTATAAAAACAAGAGACATTGATCCAATGGCTTAAGACGTGCCCCACAACAACTAAAAGCAATAAAATAATAATAAAATTATGTGTTCCGTCGATGCCTGTAAATAGGACATGTTGTGGGCACTTGTAATCATTACTTACGCAGCTTTCTTCAACTTGTGCCAGAGGCTGGTGCAGGTGGTCACTTCCACTTGGAGAGATGGAGTTGTGTGTTCTTCATCATCAACAAGATGTGTAGCAGCTTGAAGCTTATCTAGTTGGAAGAGTTCATCTTCGGCTTTGTAGATTGTGGAATTATGAACAGCTTGTGAATCTTGCAGATTCTTTATGTTATCTTGTAACTTCATGTACTTCAATTTGGAATGTAATACATATATCTCGAGCATGGCTCCTTTCATCTCTCATCTTGTCTATTGTCAATCTTGTCTCTATTTTCTCTTTGTCTCTATATTGATTGTGGACCTAAACACTAACAATTCGTATCAATGCAGGTTAATCTAGAGTACATTGAGAATTTGGCTACATGTAGTAGAGTCAATACTTCATGGCCATTCAATCTCAGCCTTATATTCAGCAAGGAGATGCATCTAGCTGATCAGATTTAATGAAAATGCTGAATACTGAATTGAAGACTTATACACTCCAAGAGGGTCACATCAAAATTTGGCAGATTGCAGCTATTATAGCAGCAACAAATAGCTTCTATTTGCTGGATTTGTGGGATTGATTGTATTTGTAGATCGGAGAGCATTGCTTCCTTGTGTACCTATGAATTGATGTTCTAACTACTAGTCAACCTTCTTGTGCTCCCTGGGGTTAACCACTCAACCATAATTAAGAGTTTGCAAAACATTCTGGTGGTCATGGAGGAAGACTTTTGTGAGCAAGGAGGGGTTATATCGCTACATTCAGAACCTTATGGTGGACTTATAACACCTTCTTGTCTTTGTGTGTGTGCGTGTTTGTACGATAGGTGTAGATTAGAGCATATAACCTTGGTTTGAAAAGAATTGGTCAACCTTGATAATCTTGGGGTTATGTTTGAGCCTATCTCTTATATCAAACATAGCATATTGTAGTTGTCTCTATGCTTCCAAGTAGTATGTGGTTGAGAAGAGTTGATTTCTCTTTGTGATGTGTGTAGGGGAAAGCTCTTCATGAAAAAGATCTTGTGTGTGCTTGAAGGATACTTTGCATAATATGTGAAAATTAGAGGTACCTAAATCTTACTACAAATAACAAACATACCTACCTAACATATTCCCCTAATATCAAGTTAGGAGCGGAGTGTTGGAAAATATGTCTAAAAGGGGCAACCTTCCACTAGGCTCAAGTAAAAAATAATCAAAATTTGGTGGTTTAAACTTGATCAAGAGCTATCCAATTGTGATTGTACTCATTAAGAGCTATCCAATTGTGTGTAGCACTTAGGTATTTGACATTTATTGCGATAGTACTAATCAAGAGCTATCCAATAGTGTATAGCACTTGAGTATTTGACATTTATACATGTGGAAAAGCTTAGCACACTTTCCTATAGATAATGATGTAGATCTTGTTTGCACTTGAAGAAAAACTATATCTCCTTCATTAAATATTCTAGGAGATCTCTTCTTGTCAGGCATTACTTTGGCATTCCTATGGTACTAAGAAAAGTGGGATTCTTGCCATAGTTCATCTCAAAAGAAAATATCAAAATTACTAGACCAAAATCTTGGTTAAGCATGATCCCTATGGCTATGTTGCTAGCTTTAATCTCTAACTCAAAAGGGTTTTTTTGGGTCTACCAATTTGAAGCAACTTGTTATATTGCTTCAAAACTTTCCTATTGTTTTTGCTTCCCTCCAAAAAGCATCTTTTTCTAAAGCAATTTCATCATAGGTGTTGCTACAAATAAATAAGAAACTATTAACTTCTCATAAAATATTGAATATCTTAGAAATAAATGTAGTTTCCCCTCATCTTGAGGAATAGGCCATCGTAAAATGACCGAGAGCTTCCACAACTATCGAGACTCCCTCTCCCGATACCATATGTTCTAAATACTCTATTTCAAACAAAAACGACTTAGTTTTCTTTGGATTATCATAAATTTGTGTTTCCTTGAGGTTATTTGAATTTCTTTGGATTATCAAAAATTGATATTACTGCCAAACTCATAGCCAAACTACAATAGCTTGGCTTGCTATAGGTATGAGTCATGAGTTATAGGTTATAAATTGTGTTACAATTTACAAATTATCACTTGTGTTCTAGTATTTGTAGATGATGCATTATTGCCTTTTCGTAGTCAAAAAGCATCTTGTCCATGAAAGTTTGCTTCGAGGCGAGGTGGGCACGGTCATAGAAGGCATGGTGCGGCTTCCACTTCACGAGTTAATCCGGAGAATTGGGAGGTCTCAGCCTCATCTTCTAGCAAATTGATACTTCAGCCAAGAGAGATGCTACTTTTGGCCGTCTCTGATAGAGAAATATAACCATACTAGGGCCTATTATGTAGCATTCTGAATACATGTCTGTTGACTGCAGTGTGTAGAATCATGCATACAACATCAAAGAAGACAGACATTAAGGGATAATTGGAACCCCAATTGTTTCATCTCTCCTCTTCCTACCTATTCTAGTTCTTTATGCCTCATTCTTATTCTAAAGGCTCTCACAATGTCCCATGCATCTTGAAGGGAAGGCATCTATCACGTACAAAAATGTCCTCTTATCTATTCAAAGAAATAACCCATGAGGACAAGATAGTCCAGGTGAAGCAAGACGGCAAAGCGAACAGACAACCCTCCCTCCAGATTGGTTTTCTTACCTTTCACAATAATAGATAACAATGGCAATATGCTGCAGATATGTGTGCTAATTCCACCCTGAAATTACAATGATTATTTTAGTGTATTGGATTTTAGTCACCAAATGACATCCTCTAAAAGAAGTTGAATGTAACTCAATCGATTTCCTGATCACATTCTTTAGAACTATTCGTATAGGTTCCTGTTGCCTTTCGAGATTCTGTAATCGCTAGAGTATGAGGCCTTGGGAAGGAATGTTGGATCAATTCTTAAGATGAAAGCGGCATCCAGAAAGATATGTAGATGCGAATCAATAATTTTCTTCATTTCTTTTTGGAGCAATCTTTGTCTCTAATCGTTTTTCCAGCAAGCTCTCTCTCTCTCTTCTTAACCACAACCGTAACTGTTCATAAGCTTCAACAGGGCATACGTCATTAAGAAAAAATGTGCATACATGCATGCATGCGTATGCATGTGTTGCACACATGCATCCATGGGTACATGCATAAAAGTAAAACATATAAATCATACATGTCAACATACATATAATAGGAAATATGTACATGCATGCAAATATTAAATCATGAACGCCTGCAACGAAAGAGACAGAGAGAGATAGAGAGATGCAATCTGTGTTATGCCATCCTTCACTTTACTTACATTTGAAAACATGTTATACGTTTCCATAGTCTATGCATGGATAGGTTAATAATATAATCAAGATTTTTGCAAGCTGATTATCGTCACATAGGTAGAGGTGAATGCATTCTTCCCTGACAGTAATTCTACAACTAACTAAAGTGTCCATGATGCAAGTAATATGCTCAGAAAAGTTGGAACCTGAAAGAGTGTGATGGCCACGACGGTGGTGTCGATAGCTGTCAAAGTGGCATAAATGGCTTCCAATGACACATCTAGGCATTCACCTTTCGCAAGAGGAGCTAAGGATTGCTGGAATTTATCCATCCAAGGAAATCATAGAAGCTGCTTATCGGCACCTCTCTCTCTCTCTCTCTCTCTCTCTCTCTCTCTCTCTCTCTCTCTCTCTCTCTCTCTCTCTCTCTCTCTCTCTCTCTCTCTCTCTCTCTCTCTCTCTCTCTCTCTCTCTCTCTCTCTCTCTCTCTCTCTCTCTCACACACACACACACACACACACAAATTCAGAATAGAAAACAAAAGGAAGAAGCAGAAACAAAAACAATTACACAAGCACGTAGAAAAGTCAGAGAAAGTATCTGTTGACAAAGAAGAGTGAATGATCGATTTCTGAAATTCTCCTCGAACGCAGCCGAAGCTACATTGCGAGAGAAAAAAAGACGAAAGTTGAACGAAGGCTCTCTCTCTCTCTCTCTCTCTCTCTCTCTCTCTCTCTCTCTCTCTCTCTCTCTCTCTCTCTCTCTCTCCGCGGAAGCAATTCCTCTACCGCTTCGTCCAGCCTAGGGAGTGCGATTCGAATGCTGGACCTGGACCGGATCTAGTCCATGGGTCCAGAATCCATGGCTCCTCCCATACCTTGGACACCAGAGGCGTCGGAGCGACCCAAATCATAGTCCTACTGCGAATACAATATATCCATCTGCCGAAACGCGTGTCATGCTGCTCACAACATCAATCCACATCCGAGGATTGTTGACCTCATTCACTCCTCTTTCTCGCTCTATCTCTTTCCATGAAAATTTACGCAGAAATCTTTTTGCATGTAATCTTAAGCCCGAGTTTTTTGACTGCTCGATGCAAAAACACGTAGATCTCCCTTTAGGAAAGCATCTTCGTACCAAATTGAGACAACTGCTTCATACTTTAGTCTTCGTGTGTGTTACTTTCTCCAAGTAATCATTAACAATTTTAGACCAATGAAGTGAATCAACCAAGGAATGGAGGCAATTTCAAAGTTAAAGTCTGGAAGAGTAGGCCTCGGCTGAACTTTCATTTTTAAAAAAAAAGAATGGAGGCAGTGTAATTTCAAAGTTAAAGGCCGGGGTCAAAAGCTTTTTAGTGTAATTTCAAAGTTAAAGGCCGGGGTCAAAAGCTTTTTATTATAATCATTCTAAGCTACCCTCGAAAGTAATGTCACTTGCATGTTTGGTTGTGGTTCACTTGCAATCATTGACAATGGTGAAGGTTGCTTTTCTTGTTATTGAATGTGCTTAGGGTGATTGGAGAGAATTCGACCACATTGTCATCTTATACTACAACTTGAATTTTTCTCAATTGGTTTTAGAGGTATATGGTCCTAAAACATTATAGAATAGAGGAGGACTCAACTTGAACTTTTCTCAATTGGTTTTAGAGGTATATGGTCCTAAAACATTATAGAATAGAGGAGGACTCAACTTGAACTTTTCTCAATTGGTTTTAGAGGTATATGGTCCTAAAACATTATAGAGATAGAGGAGAACACAACACTACAACTTGAACTTTTCTCAATTGTTTTTAGAGGTATATGGTCCTAAAACATTATGCTTACATTGTGCTTGTTAGCTATTTTGATGCGTCTCCCTTTTGAACTTAATTTCTCCTTCTTCAATTGATTTATCTTTGCTTTTATTTATTCAATTTCTTTTCTCTTCCCCTCAAGGGAGTCTCGTTTGATCTAGTTCCCAAGAGCGTGGTATTTTTCTCTCTTTAGTTGTTATCAATGCATTTTACTTTTATTATGTTAAATATGAGACTTACGATATTAAAAGCAATTCACTTCTATAAAGGTTGTATTTCTTTCTTGAGTAACCTATTCTCTGTTGCATAGCTCAATACTTGACTTAAAGTATGCCCAAAATTGCATCTAGTTTCCTACATTTATATGTGTTTTCTAGGATTTAAAAAAAGTGCTTCCATTGGGTGTGGGACTGAGTGATGAAGCACGAATAGAAGAACACCACAAAAACGAAGAAGGGGATCAAAGCATACAGACATGTGATGGTTGAAAGAGCCCTCGATTGATAGATTATCAATTTTATGAGAATGAGCAAAGTGAGAGCTATACGTGAATCCCTAATTATAATGTACCATCACATATGAGGATCTCATGTACACGTGATTACATGGGAGAAAAGCCGTGAGCCAACACTAGAGCAAAAAGTGCTCATGTATAGGGAAACACTTCACATCAAAGCTACTCGAGGGACACATAATTGTAACAAAATCCCCTAGAGTGAATGAGATGAACACATACAGGGAGTGACATATCAATCCCCACAAGGTAACAAGTCTAAATATTTGTGAAAAGCTTCTAAATTTTCCCATGGAAGAGCTTTCGTGGTTATGTCTGCCACATTGTCTTGTGTAGACACATTTAAAAAACAATATCTCTAGCATGAAGGTGCTCTCTGAAATAATGATAATTGTTGGTGCAGAGCAATCAACAATTGAAGTTTTGGAAGTCAAAGAATGAAGACAAGATCAAGTTATGAAGCATGGAAGAAGTTTACATTCAAGAGTTGAAAGATATGTACACATATGTACATTAGTTCATATATAGGTCACTTATACTTTTGAATAGTCATAAGCTTGTAAATTTTTGTCTATATATATACTTGGAAAATGTTGGGACAAGTATGAGAGAATGTAGAGCATGAGAATTGAGGAGAATTAGAAGTCATTAAACACTTATGAAGAGATTAGAATAGCTCTCTCATCCAGATGTAATTTCTGTCAGAAATGAAGAGAAGTTGCACCCGATATTTTTGTGCATTCTCCGTCTGTGCTTGATCATTTCAAGAATCCTTTTGTAGATGTCTAAGTTCATAGTTAATGAGTCTATGGTTAAAGTTTGAGAGCCTAATTGTAAACAGGTTGTGAGAATTATGAGTAGGAACATTCATATGTAAAAGAGTGTTCACAGTTTTCTGAAACAGGCGCATTTTTGGTGGTCAATTATTTGATCATTTCCCACTGCACATATTAAAATTTTGCATGAGTGAGGACTCAAAATCTAAGTTGAGAGGTAAGCCATCTATGGCTAAAAGCATTTGCTTAAACGGGTTCTAGTTTTGGAGAACCATGTCTTAGAAGTTGCAGGTGTCAAAGTCGACTATACAGAGAGACAGTTTCAGACATAGGTAGATTGTTTGAATCATTTCTCATAATCTACTCAAGCTTTTGAAGTGTTTTAACTTGGAGGAGGTGCGCAATCACTAGGTGAAACATTCTACAAAGTTTTATAAAAAACTTTACATGAATGATTAGTCAATGAGTGATTAAGGTGCAGCAGACTTTTCTGAGAAATGACTTTCTTCACAGTTAGTTAATTTCTTGATAATTTGGTGCTTCTCTTCCAAAATTGGTTGGAGTTTAAAGTTATTCTTGATATAGAAGTGATCTAACATCAAGGATAGCTTGTTCTTTTGGAGATTAACACTCTCCATCAGTGGTATCAGAGCAGGAAGTATCAAAATTGAGGAAAGGAAGACTCTGACTGCTGCAGACATACAAAATTCAACATCTGAAGGTTCAAAAGGTGAAAGCTTGAGAGCAAAGCTTGAGAAGGAGGTCATACGACACCAAGGAAGACAAAAGGAGTGTCATTCGAAGTAAAGGTAACCTTATACTTTATAAAGATTGAAGAATTCAATATACAGGTGAAGAAAAGATGGGAGATTCTCTTCAGATAGAGAAATTGGATAGAGAGAACTATCCAGCATGGTCAATGAGGATGGAAGCTCATCTAATGAGCAAAGAATTGATAGGTTATATTACAGGTGAAGAAGAAAAGCCTCAATTCAGAGATCCTAGTGTTCCAACTAGGGAGGAATTATCAGATTTGAAGAATTGGATGAAGAGAGATGCTCAAGCTAGGAGCATTATCTATATGGAAATCAATGATTACTTGCTACCTCACATTAGAGGTCTTGAAAGTGCAAGTGATATATGGAATGCTTTGGAGGATCATTTCCAAAATACCAAAAAGTCTAGAAAGGCATCCTTGTGGGCAGAATTTACTACATTCAAGAAGAAGGCCTCTCAATCCATCTCAGATTATGTAACAAGAATGAAGGACATTGCAGATGCATTAGAAGCTGTTGATGAAGACATTGAGGAGGATAAATTGGTGAGGCAGATCCTTGCAGGTTTGAGAGGTGATGACAAATGGAAGCCATTCATTCTATCTACTGAATTATCACTTGATCATTTTACTCCTGACTTAAATCAGTTGCTAGGACATATGTTAACCTTTGAGCAGGATGTCAAAGGTGAAGGTGACAAGAGTGCAGGTCATGCAATGTACTCAAAGGATAAGAAGAAAAATAGCAAAGGAAAACAACAAGCAAATGAAGATGAAGGCACAACTAGTCAAGCCAACTTCCTAAGAGGAAGAGGAGGTGGCAAAGGTAGAGGAAGAGGCAGGAATAATAAAGATGGATTCAAAGCTTGCTGGATTTGTGGTAAGACAAATCACTTAGCTAATGATTGTTGGCATAATACTCAGAGTAATGGTGGATATAATCAGAACTTTAATTCAAGAGGAAGAGGTGGTAGAAATCAAAGAGGTAACTTCAGAGGAAGAGGTAGTAGGGGTTACTTTGGAAGAAATGCAGGTAGAGGATTCCAAAGTCAACAATACAATAATACCTACTACAATTATGCTTCAGATCAGAAGGAGGATTCAACATTGATAATGAATGCAACTTGTGAAAGGCAAAGTGAAGACCAAAGAGTCTTCTACATTGACTCAGGGTGTAGCAATCACCTGAGTGGCAACATAGCATTGATGACTGATTTGGAAAATAAGGTATCTAATCATGTTGTTCAAACAGGTGACAATACAAAGCATAATGTGAAGTCAATTGGATCAGTGAAGGCCAAGGATGGAAGTACTCTTTTGAGTAAGGTCTTGTATGTTCCTACAATTCCTAAGAATCTGATAAGTGTAGGACAAATTGTTGAAAAAGGTTATGAAGTTAGATTCACTAATGAAGGAGTGTTTGTGGAAGACCCTAGCAATGGGTATAAACAAATTGTTTAGGGAAGAAAGAAGGAAGGTTGTTCACATTGAAGATTCAAGGTAATGTTGGTCATGCCTTGTTCACTTATGGAGGACATAAGATCTCTGAGTTAGATCTTTGGCACAAGAGGCTTGGACACTTCAATGAAAGAGGTATCAAAGATATGATTAACAATGGTTCAGTGCTAGGTGTTGATATATTTAGGTAGTGATGTGTGTGAACACACTAGGACCGCCGGGGCACTTTTTTCCCTCTTTAGGAGGTTTTTTTCCCTCGGCTTGTATATACGCCTATTGCCCTAATGGGCTACTTATCTTTGTACATTCTCTAGTAATACATTCAGTATTGTGTGTTTGTGCTCCAAGCTTCTTCTTCTTCCTTGTGCTGTTCGCGTGCTTCCGCAGACGTCTATCTCCAACAATTGGTATCAGAGCAGGTTGTCGCTTCTTCTAGGGCGTCGTCGACACTCCTCCGTTTGCAGTCTCAGATTCGCACGAAATTTGGTGAGCATACTCAGGGTGTTTTCGAGATCAAAACAGCTTCGCTATGTGGTGCCGAAATCGCGATTTGAGCTCGTTTCGGCCTCCAAATGCACTATCGCAGCGCTTGTGCAGGCTATTTCGTCCTTTTGTGCCAAAGGTATATACCAGTTTCTGTTCGCAAGTTTAAGCGTCTTGAAGTCTCCTACAGGTCTAGCAAAACTCGTCTAGGCAGTTTCGTTCAACTTTTTGAGATACAGTCAATTTTCTGCATCAAGGTATTTTAGTCACCGGCCATGGCTGAAAGCAGTGATGTATTCCGTATGTTGGCTGTTGAGGATAAGTTGGATGGTACCAACTACCCATTATGGGCTTATATGATGCGACATGTACTGGTTGCAAAAGGATTGTGGAACATTGTGCAGGGTCTTGAAAGACATCCTGTTACAACTGTAACGACAGGTACTGCAAATACAAGTGCTGGAGCTGATGAAGATGGTGTCGAAGATGATATTCCGCAGATTCCTGTTCGTGCTGTTGTTTCTGTTGCACCTACTGTAGAGCAGATTCACTGGGATGGTAGAGATGCCCAGGCACATGCATTGATAGCTTTGTCTGTCAAACGTGCCATTATTCCTCACATTCGCTCTTGCAGAAAAGCAAAGGATGCTTGGGATACACTTACCACTTTGTACCAGGCTAGGAATGAGGCTCGTGTTGCTTACCTCCGAAAACAGTTGGAGAGTGAGCACATGAATGAAGGTGATTCTATGGACAGTTTCCTAACAAAGATCAAAGATTTGAAGGAACAGTTGATTTCTGCTGATGAGGTTATACCAGATAGCTCACTTGTGTAGACCGTTCTGAATGGTCTTCCTGATTCATATCAGAGTTTTGCTTCTACTCTTCGGTTGATGATGAAAGGCAATCCAAATGCCTTGTCATTTGAGGAGTTAGTCTCTGTTCTGTTGCAGGAAGATCAGTCCAGGCAGAACACGTCCATTATGCATGTTGCAGATCAAGCTTTCCTGGCTAGTCAGAAGGGCAAAGGAAAATGGAGCTCTTCTACTAGTAAGCAGAAATCTGCAAATACTGCACAATCGAAGAACCAGGATAAAGATGAGAAGAAATTAGAAAAGCAGAAATTGTTTTGCAAGTATTGTAAAGGAAATGATCATATCATAAAGAACTGTCCAAAACTGGCTGCTAAAGAGGCAAAGAAGAAAGAGGCTAGAATGGTTGTTGCAGAGGCCTCTACACCAAAAACAGAGTCTGCAAATCTTGTGCAGGAAGAAGAATGGGCGTTTACTACTGTCTGCAGTTTTGACCCATCTTCTCATGATCAGTGCATGTCTGCAGTAGACTCAGATGTTTGGTACTTTGACAGAGGGGCAACCAAACATATTACCTTGCAGCGCAGTTTCTTCTCTTCACTCGAGCCTGCCCCTACAGGGAATACTGTCACATGCGCCAATAACTCCTCTTATCCTGTTATGGGAGTTGGTAAGATCATTCTGACTACTGCTGATGGTAGTTCTTTCACTTTGTCAGATGCTTTGTTTGTGCCAGGGATCAAAAAGAACCTGTTATCAGTTTCTGCATTAGCCAAGATTGGCTTGGTTGTGAAATTCGTTGATGACAGGTGTACAGTCCATGATCTCTCAAATGGTGATGTGATTATTGCTTCTGGCATTTTATGTCGTGGGCTGTATAAGCTCATAGACTATGAAAGATCTGTGAATGATTTGGCATGTGCAGTTCATGATTCTCAGGCTATGTCAGATGCAAAGCTTTGGCATGCACGCTTTGGTCATCTGAATTTTGCTAGTTTGCTATGCCTGCAGAAATCTGAAATGGTGTCCTCTTTGCACAAACTTGAGGCTCCTGGAAAACATGTTTGTGAAGGCTGTATTTTGGGCAAAATGCAGCGTTCTTCCTTTCCAAAAGATGGTTCAGTTCGGGCTACACAGAAATTGCAGCTTGTACATAGTGATGTCTGTGGTCCTATGCAGACACCCTCTTTTGGAAATTACCTTTACTTCGTGACTTTCATTGATGATTTTTCCAGGCATGCATGGGTATATCCACTCAAAGCAAAGTCCGAAGTGTTCATGTTCTTCAAACAGTTTTTGATTTTGGCTGAAAATCTGTCAGCATGTAAAATGGGCACCCTCCGTTCTGATCGAGGGGGGGAATATATGTCTTCAGATTTTAATGCATTTCTGGCTGAACGTGGGATAAAACACCAGTGTAAAGTGCCGTATACACCTTAGCAGAATGGAGTTGCTGAACGAAAGAACATGTCACTCATGGAGATGGCGAGGTGCATGGTCAAAAGTCAGGCTTTACCACATAGTTTCTGGCTTGAGGCTGTCATGTGTGCAGCATATGTACTGAACAGGTGTCCCACTAAAGCGTTGCAGTCTATCACTCCATATGAGGCTTGGCATGACCGCAAGCCATCTGTTGCTCATCTGCATGTTTTTGGTTGTTTGGCATATGCATTAGTGCCTGAACAACATCGCAGAAAATTGGATGATAAGGCAGTAAAATGTATTTTTGTTGGGTACAGTTCTGAAAGTAAAGGCTATCGTTTGTATCATCCACAGACTAAACGCATTCTGGTTAGCCGTGATGTTGTCTTTGTGGAAGATGCTATTTAGCCATTGCTTTCATGTACTAAGGAGACATATGTTAGCTCCAAAGACATTTATGATACGTTGATGCCTCTTTTTACAAGTGGACAATCTAGTGCTCGTCCTAATGAGGCAACTTCTCAGCCTTTGCAGGTTTCATATGATGATGCAGATCATTCTATTTCTGATGCAGATTTACATGATGCACTTGTTGATGAGAGAGCTCATATTGAGTAGGCAAAAACTATGCCAAAATGGCTGGTGCAGACTTTGCGTGGCAGCAAATTAGATGCACCTTTGTCATATCGTACTCGTTCAGGCTTTCATAGTGCCTCCTTTGCATCAGATTGCTATGCTATGGCTGCGTCTAGTCTCTGTGATGAGAATGAGCCTGTTTCTTTTGATGAAGCACAGAATTAAGAAAATTGGATGGCTGCCATGCAATCTGAATATGATGCTATAATGAAGAATTGTACATGGTCTTTATGTGACTTGCCTCCTGGCAAGAAGGCCATTGGCACTAAGTGGCTATACAAGCTAAAGCGTAAACCTGATGGTACAGTTGATAGGTATAAGGCTAGGCTTGTTGCAAAGGGTTATGCGCAGGAAAGAGGCATTGATTTTGATGAGACCTTTGCACCTACATGCCGTATGACTACTGTTCGGAGCATTTGTGCACTTGCAGCCCATCATGGTTGGAATGTACATCAGTTGGACATTAAAACAACATTTCTGAATGGTGACTTGCATGAACAAGTGTATGTTTTTCAGCCCCGTGGCTTTGTGCAGAAAGGGCATGAAAACCAGGTGTGCAGGTTAAAGAAGGCATTATATGGTTTAAAGCAAGCACCACGTGCTTGGTATGAGAAGATACATGCCTATCTGGTTGCACATGGTTTTGTGAACAGTCCAACTGAAAGCACCTTATATGTTAAGCGTGCTAATGATGTGCTTCTGATCATTGTTGTCTATGTTGATGACATGCTGCTCACTGGTCCTATTGAGAAGCATATTGCCGATTTCAAGGCTGATTTGCATGCCTCATTTGAGATGTCTTATTTGGGGCATTTGCATCACTATTTGGGCATTCAGTTTATGCAAGTTGATGGTGGAATGGCTTTGTGTGAAACAAAATATATTGACACATTATTGCAGCGTTTTGGCCTTGAAGACTGTAAGCCTATTGCGACTCCTATGGAGACAGGTTTACGATTGAGTCTTCATGATGCTGGAGATGCATTTGATGCTATTCTCTATCAGCAGGCTATTGGATGCTTGATTTACTTATGCATTACTCGGCCAGATATTCAGTTTGCTGTCTCACAGATGAGTAGGTTTATGCATTGCCCAAGAGTCACACATTGGAAGGCGGTTAAGCGCATCTTTCGCTACTTGATTGGTACTCGGCTACTTGGGTTGTTTTATCCCAAGGGGGGATCACTATCGCCAGATTTGCATGCTTTTTCTGGCTCAGATTGGGCTGGTTGCTATGACACTCGTGTGTCCACCAATGGTTTTTGCTTCATGCTTGGTAGCTCATGTATATCTTGGTTGAGCAAGAAGCAGCCTACTGTGACCACTTCCAGTTGTGAGGCTGAGTATAGGGCAACTTTCACAGCGACTGTTGAGTGTGTTTGGCTCAGACGCCTTATGGCTGATTTGGGTGTTGGCCAGTCTTCTGCCACCACCATCTTCACTGACAGTCAGAGCGCATTGGTAGTTGCGAGGAACCCTGTGTTCCATGCTCGCACTAAGCACATTGAGGTGCATTATCATTATGTCAGGGAGAGGTTCTCTGCTGGGGAGATCAGCTTGGCATATGTGCCCACGCAGGAGAACATTGCAGACCTTTTCACGAAGGCTCTGCCTAGGGAGAAGTTTGAAGCTTTCTGCAAAGCTTTGGGCTTACTTCCTTTTGTGGAGTGATTTCCACATGGCTTGGCACTTCCTTATACATGAGTGCCAACTCCTTGTTCACCGCATCACTCCTAGGGGGATTTGTTGATATATTTAAGTAGTGATGTGTGTGAACACACTAGGACCGTCGGGGCACTTTTTTCCCTCTTTAGGAGGTTTTTTTCCCCCGGCTTGTATATATGCCTATTGCCCTAATGGGCTACTTATCTTTGTACATTCTCTAGTAATACATTCAGTATTGTGTGTTTGTGCTCCAAGCTTCTTCTTCTTCCTTGTGCTGTTCGCGTGCTTCCGCAGACGTCTATCTCCAACACTTGGATTGCCTAATGTTGCAGGTCAACATATGACATACAAATGTGAGGCATGTCAATTAGGTAAGGCTCATAAGCAATCTTATTTCAAGCATGGTTTCATGTATGCAGAGAAGCTTGAGTTGGTACACACAGATGTGTGGGGACCATCAAAGGATTTCAACATCAATGGTTCAAGGTACTATGTGATTTATGTTGATGATGCTACCAGATGGATCACTATCTATGTGATCAAAGATAAGTCAGAAGTGTTTAATACATTTAAACACTATCATGCATATGCAGAAAGAATTACAGGTCATAAATTGAAGAGACTAAGGTCAGATGGAGGGGGAGAGTATTTCTCTAATGAGTTCAGTGATTACTTGTGGAATGCAGGTATAAAAAGGGAAATTACTTGCAGGTACTCTCCTCAACAAAATGGTGTAGCAGAGAGAAGAAATAGAACTCTTGTTGAGTTTGCAAGGTCAATGATGAAGGAGAAAAATTGCCCAAATTATTTGTGGGCTGAGGCTGTAAATACAGCTACTTATTTGGTTAATAGGCTACCATGTAAAGCCTTGCACGGTATGACACCATATGAGGCATGGTGGGGTAAGAGACCTACCTTGGATCATTGCAAAGTATTTGTATGTTTGGCATATGCATATGCCATCACAATTAAGACACAAGTTAGAACCTAAAGCTGAAAAGTATGTATTCATTGGTTATGATGACAATAAGATGGGTTATAGATTGTGGACTCCATCCACAAAGCAATTCATTGTGTCTAAGGATGTTACATTTGATGAGCAAGGTACTTGGTGTGCAGGTACAATCAATATTAATACAGGTGATGAAGAAGTTGTGAGTCAAAAGAAAGGTAAATCAAAGGTTCAGATATTTGATGAAGAGGAGAATAATGAAGTGCAGGTTGAAGTTGAAGAAATGCCAAGATTTGATCCTGAGTGTGAAGAACCAGAAACTTCAAGGAGTGGAGAACTTAGAAGGTCATCAAGACACAAGTGGCAACCTACAATGTATAGCTATGATACTTCTTTTTTGGCTACCAAAGATTATGCTTACATGATAAAGGTAGATGAAGATCCTTCCACATATGAAGAGGCAAAAGGTAAGGAAAATTGGGAGAAAGCTATGCAGGAAGAATATGATGCATTAATGGAGAATCAAACATGGGATTTGGTTCCTAAACCAAATAGTCAGAAGATCATTGCATGCAAATGGGTCTACAAGACTAAGAGGTTTGCAGATGGAAGTGTGTCTAGGTATAAAGCTAGACTTGTTGTGAAAGGGTTTGCTCAAACATATGGTATTGATTATGATGAGACTTATAGTCCTGTGGCAAAAATGACAACCATCAGGACACTCATAGCTATTGCTGCATGTAAAGCTTGGAAATTATGTCAATTAGATGTGAAGAATGCTTTTTTAAATGGTTACATTTCATATGATGTTTTCATGGAGCAACCTCAAGGATTCAGAGATAGAAGGTATCCAGATCATGTATGTAAGCTCAAGAGAGCTTTGTATGGGTTGAAGCAGGTCCCAAGGGCATGGAATTATAGACTTGTGAAGTTCTTGAAAGAACTTGGATTTCAAGTATCTAAAGCAGATAGTAGCTTGCTTGTTAAAGCAAGTGATGATGGGTTTATTTACATGTGCATATATGTTGATGATATAATTCTTACAGGTACAGATGAGAAAGGCATTCAAAGCCTAAAGAAGCAAATGGAGAAGGAGTTCAAAATCAGTGACTTGGGAGACTTGTCATATTTCTTGGGCATGGAGATTTCATACACTCAACATGGAGTGTATGTGACTCAAGAAAGGTATTTGAGAAACTTGTTAATCAAGTTTAAAATGAATGATTGCAGGGTAGCACCTACTCCAATGGAGGTAAATCACAAATTGAGCAGATATGGTGGAGAAGAATTCAAGGATATGAAGCTATATCAGAGTTTGGTTGGTAGTCTTATCTATGCTACATTAACTAGGCCTGATTTATCATATGCAGTTGGAGTTTTGTCCCAATTCATGCATTGTCCTAGGAAAGAACATTGGATTGAAGGTCAAGGAGTGTTGAGGTACATTAAGGGTACACTCAAAGAGGGTTTGTATTATGGGTTTACATCAGATACAAACATCAAAATATATAGTGATGCAGATTGGGCAGGTAATCCTGATGATAGGAGATCAACATATGGATACTTGTGTTATGTGGGAGATAAGTTAATCTCTTGGTGTTCAAAGAAGCAACAGACAGTTGCTTTATCATCTACAGAAGCTGAGTACAAAGGTATGGTTGAAGCTGCAAAGGAATTGATATGGCTTAAGACTCTCATGAAGAGTTTTGACACCATACAGAGTACACCTATCATTTATGGAGATAATATGAGTTCATTGTATTTAGCTACTAATCCTGTGTTCATGCAAGGACTAAACACATTGAGATTCAGTATCACTTTCTGAGAGAGAAGGTGATGGATAAAGAGATTGAAGTCATACATACTTCAACAAAAGATCAGATAGCTGATATGCTTACCAAAAGCTTGGATGGACCAAAGCTACAGAGATTCAAAGACATGGAAGGCATAAAAAAGATAGAGAAAACCTCAATTGATGATTGAGGGGGAGCTGTTGGTGCAGAGCAATCAACAATTGAAGTTTTGGAAGTCAAAGAATGAAGACAAGATCAAGTTATGAAGCATGGAAGAAGTTTACATTCAGGAGTTGAAAGATATGTACACATATGTACATTAGTTCATATATAGGTCACTTTATACTTTTGAATAGTCATAAGCTTGTAAATTTTTTGTCTATATATATACTTGGAAAATGTCGGGACAAGTATGAGAGAATGTAGAGCATGAGAATTGAGGAGAATTAGAAGTCATTAAACACTTATGAAGAGATTAGAATAGCTCTCTCATCCAGATGTAATTTCTGTCAGAAATGGAGAAGTTGCGCCCGATATTTTTGTGCATTCTCCGTCTGTGCTTGATCATTTCAAGAATCCTTTTGTAGATGTCTAATTTCATAGTTAATGAGTCTATGGTTAAAGTTTGAGAGCCTAATTGTAAACAGGCTGTGAGAATTATGAGTAGGAACATTCATATGTAAAAGAGTGTTCACAGTTTTATAAAACAGGCGCATTTTCGGTGGTCAATGATTTGATCATTTCTCACTGCACAGATTAAAGTTTTGCATGAGTGAGGACTCAAAATCTAAGTTGAGAGGTAAGCCATCTATGGCTAAAAGCATTTGCTTAAACGGGTTCTAGTTTTGGAGAACCATGTCTTAGAAGTTGCAGGTGTCAAAGTCGACTATACAGAGAGACAGTTTCAGACATAGGTATATTGTTTGAATCATTTCTCATAATCTACTCAAGATTTTGAAGTGTTTTAACTTGGAGGAGGTGTGCAATTAGTAGACAAAACATTCTACAAAGTTTTATAAAAAACTTTACACGAATGATTAGTCAATGAGTGATTAAGGTGCAACAGACTTTTATGAGAAATGACTTTCTTCACAGTTAGTTAATTTCTTGATAATTTGGTGCTTGTCTTCCAAAATTGGTTGGAGTTTCAAGTTATTCTTGATATAGAAGTGATCTAACATCAAGGATAGCTTGTTCTTTTGGAGATTAACACTCTCCATCAATAATAAGCCTCAATGTGCTTTGTGTGTGCATGAAACACCAAATTTCTTGCAACCATCAATGCACTATGACTATCAGTGAGAATATGCATAGGTGCATCAATCTCCATGCATATATCCATCTATAGTCATCTTAGCCATATACACTCCAAATATAGCTATGAATATTGTCTTGTACTCAGCTTTACAACTCGATGTGTCCACAGTAGGTTGCTTCTTACTCAACCAAGATATGCATGATCCTCCTAGGAAAAAGCAATTACCATTAGTGAACACCCATGTATCATAACAACTAGCCCAATCACTATCTGTAAAAGCATGAAAGCATGGTTGAGCGTCTCTTCCATAAAAGAGACCCAAAATCAAAGTGCCTTTGAGATATCTAAACACACATTTTACCAATTGTCAATGCTTAGTTCTAGGACTATGAATAAATCGACTCAACTAGGAAATTGCATACATTATGTATGAACTTGCAATCACAGAATGAATGGTAGTCATGCACAAAGTAGGTGCAAAAGTCTTCTCATAACCTAGGCCATATTTTGTGCATAACCTTTTGCAACCAGTCCTACTTTTTAGCGATCAATGCCACCATCTCACTTCCTTTTAATTTTGTAGACCCACTTAGTACCGATAGCATTCTTACGTTTTGGCAATTCACATAGCTACCAAGTAGAATTTTTGTGAATAGAATCCAATTCTAATTGCATTGGGCTCATCCAATTTGAATCATCACATGCATATTTAAAATTGAGAGGCTCTTCATTACATGTAGTTGCAATAATTGATACATTCACAAAATCAGTTGATGCCTAGTGAGAGTTTGATCTTGCTCTACCAAGTAAAGGAGCACTCAACTTGTTATCTCGCAATGTCTTTTGTAGCCATTTTGACATGGATTGTGCATTCCTAATAGACATGTGTTGCTCATGTAATACATTGTCAAAATGTACATAAGAAGCGGGCTAAATATCATTCTAAATTTCAGCCATGCATGGCTATAAATTTTGCAAATTTTCAACCATCTTTGGTTGGAATTTTTAAGCATTCTCTACATGTTTTGGAGAATTTTCAGCCATGTTTGGATGAAATTTTTTAGCCATATTTGGCTAAAGTTTTCCAGCTCTTTGAAGCTCATTTGGATGGCCTACATGGCCATAGTCAAGCACACCACTCTGAAACAAAGGCATGAGTGTATCAAATACATCTTGTGAACTAAGTGTTGGCTGAAATTTGCATTCAAGTAAAGGATAAGTTGAATTTTTAGCAAATGCCACATCTCTAGATGGTATAAGTGATAACCTTTACTCTCATTACAATATCCAACAAACATACATTGTTTTCCTCATCATCAAGTTTGTGACAATGTTGTGATGACACAAAGAGCATATGCCAAACAATAAAATATGCACATATTATTAACCATTGGCTTTTGCCCATTCCAAGCCTCATAAGGTATAATGAATCTCAATGCATTTGTAGGACAATGATTCAATACATAGTTTTCACACATGACCACGTCCATCCAAAACCTATTTAGAAGATGCTTTTCTTTAACCATACATCGTTCCATTTCAAGAAGTGTTCTATTCTTGTGCTTGTAACACCATTTTGTTGAGGTGTGTATGGAATTGTAAATAAAAGCATCAAATTCATGTGACATGTATTCACCACTAGGATCCATGCAAAGAGTCAAAAGCTTATTTCCACAAGAATTTCTATTCATAGCTAAAAATATTTTAAAGCAAGAGAATAGCTCATTCTTTGCTTTCATAGGATACATCCAAGCATGGCATGTTGCATCACCAATGAAGATAACAAAGTATACATGCTTGCCAAAAGGATTCTTAACTGGACCATATACATCACTATAAACAATTTGCAATTTATGTGTTGCATGTGCAATACCATCTTTGGGAAAAGGAGCACGATGCATTTTTCCAAGTATAAAACCTTCACATGCATGCTTTTCAATGGAATCATGTTGGAAAACCATAAACATATCCTCCTTTTGCAAGTAAAGCAAACTATTGAAGTTAAAATGACCAAAAGGATCATGCCTTAACTCCATTTCATCCATAGAAGAAGTATGTGTAAGAAAGGAATTTGAAGCCATTCGCTTATATGTATCCAACCAATACAAGCCATTGCATAATGTCTCTAACATCACAATAACATCACCATTTCTAAAACCATGTACCATACATTTTTTATCAACAAAGTGTACATGAAATCCAACACTAGCAATTGTAGGAACCAAATTAGATTCTTTTTGATATGGTGTACATATAATGCATTCTTGAGAGTAACAATACCTTCATTTCAAGTCATAAGCTGAATTTCTCCAACTCCAATAATATGATAAGAAGCATTGTTTACACATACAACATGTCCTCCCAAAAATGCACAAAATATTTTACTTGACATGATATTCTTTGAAGCAAAACTATAAAAAAACCAATCCGAATTAGCCTCATTCACAATCATACATGTAGAATGTGATGATGAATCATAATGGCATGTAACAGCACATGTTGAAACATCTTGAGCAACATTACTTTCATCATTATTTGCATTAAATATATTCTTAACAATAGACATGCCAAAATCTTTCTTGTTTTCTTTATGCTTAGCAAGGTTTCTACATTCATCAATGGTATCCATCTTTTCAACATTACTTGCATCTCTTTTTCTTTTGCATATCACCATCAAGAGAGGAGGAAGTTGAAGAGGAGAAGTGAGGCTTTGATTTTTATGAACCCAAATTTGAACAATTCTTGCTTTTTCCCTTTTGTGTAACAGCAAGTGCTTATGTTCCTTCAAGCATTCCACTTCTATACTCTTGATTGCACTTCTTGACCAAAGCTTTGAAGAGATTTTGGAAGTCCTTTGAGTAGTGTAGAAACTAATGATGCATCCAAAATGATATCAACAATGTTTGTCAATAGCTCTTTCAAATCATTGATGCATGTAACATATACATCCACCAACTCATTTTTCAACCATACATACATCTTGATGTTGCTTCTCAAGTAAGAAACATATTGTTCATTATGCACGACATACAAAGAAGCAAGTGTATCCCAAGTTTGCATTGAAGTAGTGGCATGATTGGATGTGTGGAACAATATACCGCTTCACATAAAGGTTAATCAATGCATGAGCTTGAGCATCTTTTCCACCCCATCTAAGATTCTTTGTGCATAGGTGGAGAAGGCATAATAACTATACTTGAAGAAGATCATGAGTATATGAAAATAGGCTACATAGTTAAAGAAACGTCGAGTCACTTGTCAACATCTGCCACTATGTTCCATAGTTGTTTTATAACAATAATGTGCTTCATCATGTAAGACCACATTGGATAATTGGTCCCATCAAGCTTATCTTCAACTTGAAGCATTTGAAACAAGTCACTGTTGCTTGCCATTGCACCAAAGAACTCAAAAGTAGCAAGATATTAACTTCAAAAAAGTTGCAATGTAGCTCACAAACTGAAACTTTGATGGAAAATTTGAATGCATGAATGTCTTTGAAAGGGGGTAAAACACCAATGCACATTGTGGAAATGATCTCTAAGTGTTGAAGTTTGTATTTCTATGCTCCATAATTTATTTGCACTATTAAAAGTACATGGGGTGATGTCGCATGAAAATAATAGGTTGAGAAGGAGTTTAACTTGATCAGATACCACTGTTGGGTGTGTGAGTGAGTGAAGAAGCATGAGTAGAAGTAAACACAAGAGCAAAGAAGGAGATCAAAGTGAAGGACTTTGGTGGATTGAACAAGAGGAGAAAGGAGGAGATGTAGGGAGAGAGAGGAGAGGAGACACACGCACACATGAGTGCCAACCTCGAAACCCACATAATGATCTTCTTAAGGCAATGCTATATAAATGTTACATGTATATGAATATAAGGGTAAGGTTATATGACCCTTACATCCCCATAATCTTCCATTTGAGGGTCAATGTGACCATAAGTGGCAACATATACAAAGAATGATGTAGGACTATAAAATAATGTATAGGAAAAGTTTGGATCTCAATCCATACCAATCAACCTACACGAACTACCTCAAATAAGGTGTTTCAATACACGTCAAACTACTCTAGAATCATATCAACAAGAATCAAGCTCATATCTAATTGATGCAAGAATTGATGAATTTCTTGCAAAGCTTCCACTTGCTCAATGCATGTATCAATCATCAAACGATTGACAACTCCAAGTGCAAATGATCCAATAGTAACTACAATGTCTGGTCTTTAGCATAATAACTTGTACACCAGACTCTCATGTTGGGGATGTAAGGGTCATGTGACCTTAGCCCTATATTCATGTACATGTATCATTTATAGAGCATTTCCTCGTAGAGAGATCATTATGTGGGTTTTGAGCCTCCCACGCATGTGTGCGCATCTCTCCTCTCCTCTCCCTCTCTCGCTCTCTCCATCTCCTCCTTACTCCTCTTTTTCAGCACACCAAAACCCTTCATTGGTATCAGACCTTATTGAAAGTTGGTGTGCAAGGAGCTTCAATGGAAGTTTAGGGTTGAAGAGATGAATGTGTAGGTTGGCACCCTCTTGATAGCTACTTGATATTTTGGCCATAACTAGAGAAGAAACCATGTGAACCACATGTCATATAACCATGCATCTAACATGCACATAAAACCATGAGCATAAGCATGCTCACCAAGTCTCCAAACTAACCAAGCAGATGTGAAAAAATCTTGGAAAAAAATTAACAGAGTATCCCCTGTGAACTAAGCAATCAAAACAAGATAACCAGTAGCAAAAGAACAATGAGTAACCTATCACATTTTTTATCCAATCAAAGATAATGGTTAATACACATGCCAAAAATGGATGGTATTGCACACCAATATAATGGTGATACACCTCCCACTCAAGAATGAATCATGTAAGATAGTCTAACTTATCATGAATAACCTGTGATCAAGTCCAAGTGAATGGAGATAAGCAATGATCCAAAGCTATCACACAAGCATTAGTAAAGTACTCTTCTTGCATAAAAGTTTTGAAATTTTGACAGCATCATCCTCTGTAAAATGGACTCTAAACCAAAATAACCATGTGGGAATCACCATCCACATATGCCAAGAATCACACTGGAAAATAGATATCAAATCAATGACCATATGCTAAAATAATAGCCAATCAAGGTGACAAATGGATGTGCAATCGAAGCTCCAATTTGGATCATGTAGTTGCAAGGAAAAACAAGAATGCAAGTACTAACCAAGATGCAAAATAAACTCTCATAAGATATGTGCGACCAACAAGCTAAGCCATATCCAAGTGGCATAAATGACATATAGAACACAATGCCACTATACATCCATTGACAATACTATGATCAAACTCGTGATGGCATAAACTTGAAATGTAAATCACAATGCCATCTCACATGCCAAATACTTGACAAGATCATGCTCTACGCTCATATGGAAGAGCTATCACCTTGATCATACATGGACAATGACTTCAAGCTCTAAAAATAAGAGCTCACACACAAAAAATCTCTCTCAAAGTAGTTCCAAAGCAAAATGAACGTCCAAAAGCAATTAGGGTTCTTGTGGTGAAAATATTATGCTCAATGTTTGTTGTTTCAAGGATGATAACCTCTAATTTTGAGCTTTTTCTCTTCAACAAACTTCAAGAAATTTTTCTTTGCTATGTACAAATATTTAGAACACCTCACTCGGAGGTGCATAGTTCAAGGTATACACAAAAAACCATATGTTATCAATTTCACCTTCACCTATAACATTGTTGCTTTGTATTCTACAATTTTGTTGACCTATTGCTCAGAATCTAGAGTTGTTTTCTAGTATGAATTATAGAGGCTATTGTAAGCTATGCATATCAAGTTGAATCGCTTCAATCTAACCTCTAAGAATCAAGTTACAACAAAAAAACTAACCTGCTATCCAAGTGATTGTAGATTCATCTTCTACATATGTCTGCATTTTTCAAATTTTTGGTGAAGTAAAACTTTGAACTAGATTCTACATTCTTCTACAAAGTTGTAGCTCTCTATGTTATCTACACCACTTTGAAACACACCAACCCGAGCCTCCTAGCTGACATTTCTGGTGTGATTTATGCATATGGATGTCATGGACACAATGAAAACCATCTTAAACCTTAAATTCCATGTTAATTTCCTATATCTCATGTTTGGTTAAGATTTTGGAGAAACTAATGTTACCATTTCATGTGAAATGTGCCAAAACCTCAAGATCAATTGTCTATTTGTTGAATTCTGACACCCAATGGTCTTGCTTCAAGTTGATGACATCATAGAGTCGTAATTGCCATAGATCACCGCCTTTGACCACCTATAAAAGGAGGGATTCACCACATTCATTCTTAGTCTTGTCAATGCCAGTCTTGGGAGCTCAAGGGATCCTGATCACCAAGTAAGTACTTTCAAGTTCCAGTTCAAGTTTGTTGATATAGTTAGGTAGTGATGTGTGTGAACACTCTAGGACCGCGGGGGCACTTTTTTCCCTCTTTAGAAGATTTTTTTTTCCCGTCTTGTATATACGCCTATTACCCTAATGGTCTACTTATCTTTGTACATTCTAGTGGTGAAACATTCTACATTGTATGTTGTGCTCCAAGCTTCTTCTTCCTTGTGTTGTTCGCATGCTTCCGCAAACATCTAACTCCAACAATTGGTATCAGAGCAAGTCGTCACTTCATCTAGGGTGTTGTCTACACCTCTCTGGTTGCAGTCTCAGAATCACAAGAAATTTGGTAAGCATAATCAGGGTGTTTCAGAGATCAAAACGGCTTTGTGGTACCGAAATCACGATATGAGCTCGTTTCGGCCTCCGAACACACTATCATAGTGCTTGTGCAGGCTATTTCATATTTTTGTGCCAAAGGTATATACCAGTTTTGGTTCGCCAATATAAGCATCTCGAAGTCTGCTACAGGTTTAGCAGAATTTGTCTAGGCAGTTATATTCAACTTTTTGAGATAAAGTATATTTTGTACATTAAGGTAATTTAGTCACTCCCATGGTTGAAAGCAGTGATGTATTCTGTATGTTGGCTGTTGAGGATAAGTTGGATGGTACCAACTACCCATTATGGGCTCATATGATGCGTCATGTATTGGTCGCAAAAGGACTATGGAATATTGTGCAAGGTGTTGAAAGACGTCCTGTTACACCTATGAATATAGGTACTGCAAATTCAGGTGCTCGAGCTAATGGAGATGCTGTCAAAGATGATGATAAACTCCACATTCCTATTCGTGCTATTGTTTCTGTTGTACCTACTAGAGAGCAAATTCATTGGGATGGAAAAGATGCTCAGGCACATGCATTGATAGCTTTGTCTGTCAAACATGCCATTATTTCTCACATTCGTTCTTGTTGGAGTTAGACGTCTGCGGAAGCATGCGAACAACACAAGGAAGAAGAAGAAGAAGCTTGGAGCACAACACACAATACTGAATGTATTACTAGAGAATGTACAAAGATAAGTAGCCCATTAGGGCAATAGGCGTATATACAAGTCGGGGGAAAAAACCTCCTAAAGAGGGAAAAAAGTGCCCCGACAGTCCTAGTGTGTTCACACACATCACTACCTAAATATATCAACAAATCCCCCCTGGGAGTGATGCGGTGAACAAGGAGTTGGCACTCATGTATAAGGAAGTGCCAAACTATGTGGAAATCACTCCACAAAATGAAGTAAGCCCAAAGCTTTGCAGAAAGCTTCAAACTTCTCCCTAGGCAGAGTCTTTGTGAAAAGGTCTACAATGTTCTCCTGCGTGGGCACATATGCCAAGCTGATCTCCCCAGCAAAGAACCTCTCCCTGACATAGTGATAATGCACCTCAATGTGCTTAGTGCGAGCATGGAACACAGGGTTCCTCGCAATTGCCAATGCGCTCTGACTGTCAATGAAGATGGTGGTGGCAAAAGACTGGCCAACACACAAATCAGCCATAAGGCGTCTGAGCCATACACACTCAACAGTCGCTGTGAAAGCTGCCCTATACTCAGCCTCACAACTGGAAGTGGCCATAGTAGGCTGCTTCTTGCTCAACCAAGATATACATGAGCTACCAAGCATGAAGCAAAAACCACTGGTGGACACACGAGTGTCATAGCAACCAGCCCAATCTGAGTCAGAAAAAGCATGCAAATCTGGCAGTAGTGATCCCCCCTTGGGATAAAACAACCCAAGTAGCCGAGTACCACTCAAGTAGCGAAAGATGTGCTTAACCGCCTTCCAATGCGTGACTTCTGGGCAATGCATAAACCTGCTCATATGTGAGATAGCAAACTGAATATCTGGCCGAGTAATGCATAAGTAAATCAAACATCCAACAGCCTTCTGATAGAGAACAACATCAAATGCATCTCCAGCATCATGAAGACTCAATCGTAAACCTGTCTCCATAGGAGTGGCAATAGTCTTATAGTCTTCAAGGCCAAAACACTGCAATAATGTGTCAATATATTTCGTTTGACACAAAGCCATTCCACCATCAACTTGCATAAACTGAATGCCCAAATAGTGATGCAAATGCCCGAAATCAGACATCTCAAATGAGGCATGCAAATCAACCTTGAAATCAGAAATATGCTTCTCAATAGGACCAGTGAGCAGCATGTCGTCAACATAGACAACAATGATCAGAAGCACATCATTAGCACGCTTAACATATAAGGTGCTTTCAGTTGGACTGTTCTCAAAACCATGTGCAACCAGATAGGCATGTATCTTCTCATACCAAGCACGTGGTGCTTGCTTTAAACCATATAATGCCTTCTTTAACCTGCACACCTCGTTTTCATGCCCTTTCTGCACAAAGCCACGGGGCTGAAAAACATACACTTCTTCATGCAAGACACCATTCAAAAATGTTGTTTTAATATCCAACTGATGTACATTCCAACCATGATGGGCTGCAAGTGCACAAATGCTCCGAACAGTAGTCATACGACATGTAGGTGCAAAGGTCTCATCAAAATCAATGCCTCTTTCCTGCGCATAACCCTTTGCAACAAGCCTAGCCTTATACCTGTCAATTGTACCATCAGGTTTATGCTTCAGCTTGTATACCCACTTAGTGCCAATGGCCTTCTTGCCAGGAGGCAAGTCACATAAAGACCATGTACCATTCTTCATTATAGCATCATATTCAGATTGCATAGCAGCCATCCAATTTTCTGAATTCTGTGCTTCATCAAAAGAAACGGGCTCATTCTCATCACAGAGACTAGACGCAGCCATAGCATAGCAATCTGATGCAAAGGAGGCATTATGAGAGCCTGAACGAGTACGATATGACAAAGGTGCATCTAATTTGCTGTCACGCAAAGTCTGCACCAACCATTTTGGCATAGTTTTTGCCTGCTCAATATCAGCTCTCTCATTAACAAGTGCATCATGTAAATCTACATCAGAAATGGAATGATCCGCATCATCATATGAAACTTGCAAAGGCTGAGAAGTTGCCTCATTAGGACCAGCACTAGACTGTCCACCTCTAAAAAGAGGCATCAAAGTATCATACATGTCTTTGGAGCTAACAGATGTCTCCTTAGTACATGAAAGCAATGGTTGAATAGCATCTTCCACAAAAACAACATCACGGCTAACCAGAATGTGTTTAGTCTGTGGATGATACAGACGATAGCCTTTACTTTCAGAACTGTACCCAACAAAAATACATTTTACTTTCGTATCATCCAATTTTTTGTGATGTTGTTCAGGCACTAGTGCATATGCCAAACAACCAAAAACACGGAGATGAGCAAAAGATGGCTTGCGGTCATGCCAAGCCTCATATGGAGTGATAGACTGCAGCGCTTTAGTGGGACACCTGTTCAATACATATGCTGCATACATGACAGCCTCAAGCCAGAAACTATGTGGTAAAGCCTAACTCTTGACCATGCACCTCGCCATCTCCATGAGTGACCTGTTCTTTTGTTCAAAAACTCCATTCTGTTGAGGTGTATACGACACTGTACACTGGTGTTTTATCCCACGTTCAGCCAGAAATGCATTAAAATCAGAGGACATATATTCCCCCCCTCGATCAGAATGGAGGGTGCCCATTTTACATGCTGACAAATTTTCAGCCAAAACCAAAAACTATTTAAAGCACATGAACACTTGGGACTTTACTTTGAGTGGATATACCCATGCATGCCTAGAAAAATCATCAATGAAAGTCATCAAGTAAAGGTAATTTCCAAAAGAGGGTGTCTGCATAGGACCACAGACATCACTATGTACAAGCTGTAATTTGTGTGTAGCCCGAACTGAACCATCTTTTGGAAAGGAGGAACGCTGCATTTTGCCCAAAATATAGCCTTCACAAACATGTTTTCCAGGTGCCTTAAGTTTGGGCAAAGAGGACACCATTTTAGATTTCTGCAGGCGTAGCAAACTAGCAAAATTCAGATGACCAAAGCGTGCATGCCAAAGCTTTGCATCTGACATAGCCTGAGAATCGTTTACTGCACATGCCAAATAATTTTTAGATCTTTCATAGTCTATGAGCTTATACAGCCCACGACATAAAATGCCAGAAGCAATAATAACATTGCCATTTGACAGATCATGAACTGTACATCTGTCATCAACAAATTTCACTACCAAGACAATCTTGGCTAATGCAGAAACTGATAACAGATTCTTCTTGATCCCTCGCACAAATAAAGCATCTGATAAAGTGAAAGAACTACCATCAGCAGTAGTCAAAATGATCTTACCAACTCCCATAACAAGATAAGAGGAGTTGTTGGCGCATGTAACAGTATTCCCTGTAGGGGCAGGCTCGAGTGAAGAGAAGAAACTGCGTTGTGAGGGAATATGTTTGGTTTCCCCACTGTCAAAGTACAAACAAACATCTGATTCTACTGCAGACATGCATTGACCATGAGAAGATGGGTCAAAACTGCAGACAGTAGTAAACGCCCATTCTTCTTCCTGCACAAGATTTGCACACTTTGTTTTTGGTGTAGAGGCATGTGCAACAACCATTCCAGCCTCTTTCTTCTTTGCCTCTTTAGCAGCCAGTTTTGGATAGTTCTTAATGATATGATCATTCCCTTTACAATACTTACAAAACAATTTTTGCTTTTCTGATTTCTTCTCATCTTTATCTTCCTTCTTCGAATATGCAGAATTAGTATATTTCTGCTTACTAGTTGAAGAGCTCCATTTTCCTTTGCCCTTTTGACTAGCCAGGAAAGCTTGATCTGCAACTCGCATAATGGACATGTTTTGCCTGGACTGATCTTCCTGCAACAGAATAGAGACTAACTCCTCAAATGACAAGGCATTTGGATTGCCTTTCATCATCAACCGAAGAGTAGAAGCAAAACTCTGATATGAATCAGGAAGACCATTCAGAATGGTCTGCACAAGTGAGCTATCTGGTATAACCTCATCAGCAAAATTCAACTATTCCTTCAAGTCTTTGATATTTGTTAGGAAACTGTCCATAGAATCACCTTCATTCATGTGCTCACTCTCCAACTGTTTTCCGAGGTAAGCAACACGAGCCTCATTCCTAGCTTGGTACACTGTGGTAAGTGTATCCCAAGCATCCTTAGTTGTTCTGCAAGAGCGAATATGAGGAATAATGGCACGTTTGACACACAAAGCTATCAATGCATGTGCCTGGGCATCTCTGCCATCCCAACGAATCTGCTCTGCAGTAGGTGCAGCAGAAACAACAGCACGAACAGGAATCTGCGGAATATCATCTTCGACACCATCTTCATCAGCTCCAGCACCTGTATTTGCAGTACCTGTAGTCAGAGGTGTAACAGGACGTCTTTCAACACCCTGCACAATGTTCCACAATCCTTTTGCAACCAATACATGTCGCATCATATAAGCCCATAATGGGTAGTTGGTACCATCCAACTTATCCTCAACAGCCAACATACGGAATACATCACTGCTTTCAACCATGGCCAGTGACTAAAATACCTTGATGCAAAAAATGGACTGTATCTCAAAAAGTTGAACAGAACTGCCCCAACAAATTCTCCTAGACCTGTAGCAGACTTTGAGATGCTTAACTGGCGAACAGAAACTGGTATATACCTTTGGCACAAAAAGACAAAATAGCCTACACAAGCGCTATGATAATGCGTTTGGAGGTCGATATGAGCTCAAATCGCGATTTTGGCACCACAGAGTGAAGAAGTTTTGATCTCTGAAACACCCTGAGTATGCTCACCAAATTTCATGCGAATCTGAGACTGCAAACAGAGGAGTGTCGATGGTGCCCTAGATGAAGCAATGACCTGTTCTGATACCAATTGTTGGAGTTAGACGTCTGCGAAAGCACATGAACAGCACAAGGAAGAAGAAGAAGCTTGGAGCACAACACACAATAGTGAATGTATTACTAGAGAATGTAAAAAGATAAGTAGCCCATTAGGGCAATAGGCGTATATACAAGCCGGGGGAAAACACCTCCTAAAGAGGGAAAAAAGTGTCCCAGTGGTCCTAGTGTGTTCACACACATCACTACCTAAATATATCAATAGTTCTTGCATAACAACTAAGGATGCTTCCGATACACTTACCACATTGTACCAGGCTAGGAATGAGACTCGTGTTGCTTACCTCTAAAAACAATTGGAGAGTGAGCACATGAATGAAGGTGATTCTATCAACAATTTTCTCACAAAGATCAAGGATTGGAAAGAAAAATTGATTTCTGCTCATGAAGTTATACCAGATAGCTCACTTGTGCAGACCGTTCTGAATGGTCTTCCTGACTCATATCAGAGTTTTGCCTCTACTCTCCGTTTGATGATGAAAGGCAATCCAAATGCGTTGTCATTTGAGGAGTTAGTCTCTGTCCTGTTGCAAGAAGACCAGCCTAGGTAGAATATGTCTATTATGTGTGTTGCAGATCAAGCCTTCCTGGCTAGTCAAAAGGGCAAAGGGAAATGGAGCTCCTCTATTAGTAAGCAAAAATCTTCAAATGCTGCACATTCGAAGAAGGAAGACAAAGATGAGAAGAAATTAGAAAAGCAGAAATTGTTTTGCAAATATTTTAAAGCAAGTGATCATGTCATCAAGAGCTGTCCAAAAGTAGCTGCTAAAGAGACAAAGAAGAAAGATTCTGGAATGGTTGTTGTAGAGGCCTCTACATCGAAAACAGAGTCTGCTAACCTTGTGCAGGAAGAAGAATGGGCATTTACTATTGTTCGCAGTTTTGACTCATCTTCTCATGAGCAGTGCATGTTTGCAGTAGGCTCAGATGTTTAGTACTTTGATAGTGGGGCGACCAAACATATTACCTCGCAGTGCAGTTTCTTCTCTTCACTTGAGACTGCCCCTACAAGGAATACTCTTACATGCGCCAACAACTCCTCCTATCGTGTTATGGGAGTTGGTAAGATCATTTTGACTATTGCTGATGGTAGTTCTTTCACTTTATCAGATGCTTTTTTTGTGCCAGGGATCAAGAAAAATCTGTCATCAGTTTTTGCATTAGCCAAGATTGGCTTGGTTGTGAAATTTGTTGATGATAGATGTATAGTTCATGATCTATCAAATGGCGAAATCATTATTGCCTCTGACATTTTATGTCATGGGCTGTATAAGCTCATAGACTATGAAAGATTTGAAATGATTTGGCATGTGTAGTACATGATTCTCAGGCTATGTCAGAAGCAAAGCTTTGGCAGGCACTCTTTGGTCATCTGAATTTTGCTAGTTTGATACGCCTACAAAAATCTGAAATGGTGTCCTCTTTGCCCAAACTTGAGGCACCCGATAGACATGTATGTGAAGGCTATATTTTGGGCAAAATGCAGTGTTCTTCCTTTCCAAAAGATGGTTTAGTTCGGGCTACTTAGAAATTGCAGCTTGTACATAGTGATGCCTGTGGTCCTATGCAGACACCTTCTTTTGGTAACTATCTTTACTTCGTGACTTTCATCGATAATTTTTCCAGGCATGCATGGGTATATCCATTGAAGGAAAAATCCGAAGTGTTTATGTCCTTCAAACAATTTCTAGTTTTGGCTGAAAATCTATCAGCATGTAAAAGCAACCTCCGTTCTTTGTGCAAAAAGGGCATGAAATCCAAGTGTGCAGGTTAATGAAGGCATTATATGGTTTAAAGCAAGCACCACGTGTTTGGTATGAAAAGATCCATGCCTATCTCATTGCACATGGTTTTGAGAACAGTCAAATCGAAGGTGCCTTATATGTTAAGCGTGCTAATGTTGTGCTTCTGATCATTGTGGTGTATATTGATGACATGCTGTTCACTGGTCCTCATGACAGGCATATTGATGATTTTAAGGCTGATTTGCATGCCTCATTTGAGATGTCTGATTTGGGGCATTTGCATCGCTATTTGGGCATTTAGTTTATGCAAGTTGATGTTGGAATGGCTTTGTGCCAAACAAAATATATTGACACATTATTGCAACATTTTGGCCTTGAAGACTGTAAGCCTATTGCCACTCCTATGGAGACAGATTTACGATTGAGTCTTCATGATGTTGGAGATGCATTTCATGTTGTTCTCTATCAGCAGGCTGTTGGATGCTTGATTTACTTATGCATTACTCGACTAGATATTCAGTTTGTTGTCTCACAGATGAGTAGGTTTATGCATTGCCTAGGTGCCAAGCATTGGTAGGCAATTAAGCACATCTTTTGCTACTTGAGTGGTACCCAGCTACTTGGATTGTTTTATCCCAAGGGGGGATCACTACCACCAGATTTGCATGCTTTTTCTGACAGTGATTGGGCTAGTTGCTATGACACTCGTGTGTCGACCAATGCCTTTTTCTTCATGCTTGGTAGCTCATGTATATCTTGATTGAGCAAGAAGAAGCCTATTATGGCCACTTCAAGTTGTGAGGCTGAGTATAGGGTAGCTTTCACAACGACTGTTGAGTGTGTGTGGCTCAAACGTCTTATGGTTGATTTGGGTGTTGGTTAGTCTTCTGCCACCACCATCTTCACTGACAATCAGAGAGCATTGGCAATTGCGAGGAACCCTGTGTTCCATGCTCGCACTAAGCACATTGAGGTGCATTATCATTATGTTAGGGATAGGTCCTTTGCTGGGGAGATCAATTTGGCATATGTGCCCACGTAGAACATTGCAAACCTTTTTACAAAGGCTTTGCCTAGGGAGAAGTTTGAAGCTTTCTGCAAAGCTTTGGGCTTACTTCCTTTTGTGGATTGATTCCACATAGCTTGGCGCTTCCTTATACATGAGTGCCAGCTCCTTGTTCACCGCATCACTCGCAGGGGGGGATTTGTTGATATATTTAGGTGGTGATGTGTGTGAACACTCTAGGACCGTCAGGGCACTCCATCTTTAGGAGTTTTTTTCCCTCGGCTTGTATATACGCCTATTGCCCTAATGGGCTACTTATCTTTGTACATTCAAGTGGTAATACATTCTACAGTGTGTGTTGTGCTCCAAGCTTCTTCTTCTTCCTTGTGTTGTTTGCGTGCTTCCATAGATGTCTAACTCCAACAAAGTTCTAGTCTTGTCTCTTGCTCTAGTCTTGTCTACTCTTGTATCATGGACATCCTTTCTTCTCCTATTGTAATCTTGTAGTACGAGATCCTTTCTAGTTATTTCTTGTATCTAGTTCATATCGCTAAAGGGAATTCTTGTAATTGAAGTATCTTGTTTCATACCTACCATCCCAAGTTGAGGGATCTCCTGTATCATCTCTACTTCAGTTTCCATACCTATCGGTCTCGGGTTGTGGAACATCTTGTATCGATTACGTATTCTTGTATCATTTTCCCTATGTGGGTGTTCTTGTAATCATAAGTATATTTCTGAAATCTTGTCTATTGTAGTCGAAGAGCATAATCTAGTGCTCCCTTGACATTTTGGCAAGACTATCTTGATCAAGACTAGGCACCATGGATTCCCTATGCAAGGAGATTCAATCTACCATAAGGACTTGATCGAACATGTCCAAGACATGAAAAGATTGCTACGACAAGATGATCGATCAGTTTCAAGCTATGTCTTGAATATCAAGATGTTGTTTCGTGGAACTACATATCAAGAAGACTACATGGTTAATCAATTTTGAAGTGGCCTCAATGCTGAAGTCAAATATCTCTTGTTATCCATGCCTCAAGCAAATGCCTTGGAGGGTGTTATCAATCAAGCAGTTCAATGTGAGAATTAATTATTCAAAGAAAGCCAAGTCCAAGAGCTAGAAGTGTTGAATAATTAAGATAATAGTCCTGAAAAATTCAAATCAAGAACTTTTGAAGGCCAAGAAGTCATTATGAATGATATGGAGCATACAAATTATGAAGATAACAAGAAGATAAATAAGGAGGAGTTCATGTTCTATCAAGAAGGTGTGCTTACTCAAGGCATTCCATCAAAGATCTTGGAAATAGTACAATGCACCACTAAAATCTCAGAGGACCTATCTTGTGACAAAGCTAAGGAAGCTCAAGGGAGACCTATTCCTTCATCCCCTTTCAAGATTAAGGATCATGATGAATTCAAGGTTGATCATGTCTTAGATTCAAGAATCTCTTGAGGACGATTGGAATACTTTGGTCATTGGAAAAGGTATGATGTCAGTGACCGTACTTGGGAACTTACTGAAAATCTTCAAAGAGCAAAAATCATGGTTCGTGAATTCTATAAGAAAGGGCATGACATTAGTGATCATACTTGGGAACTTACTAAAAATCTTCAGAGAGAAAAAATCAAGGTTCATGAAACCGAAGCTAGAGAACATGGCCGCTCCTCGTGGAACTCGTCACTTGAGTGGGAGGTGATGTCATGGACACAATGAAAACAATCTTAAACCTTAAATTCCATGTTAATTTCCTATATCTCATGTTTGGTTAAGATTCTGGAGAAACTAATGCTACCATTGCATCCGAAATGTGGAAAAACCGCAAGATCGATTGTCCATTTGCTGAAATCTGATCGATGGTCTTGCTTCAAGTTGATGACATCATCAAGTCGTAACTGCCATAGAGCACCGCCTTTGAACACCTATAAAAGGCGGGATTCACCACATTCATTCTCAGTCTTGTCAATGCCAGTCTTGGGAGCTCAAGGGATCCTAATCATCAAGTAAGTACTTTCAATTTCTAATTTTGTCTCTTGCTCTAGTCTTGTCTACTCTTGTATCGTGGACATCCTTTCTTGTCCTATTGTAATCTTATAGTACATGATCCTTTCTAGTTATTTCTTATATCTACTTCATATCCCTAAAGGAAATTCTTGTAATCGAGGTATCTTGTTTCATACCTACCATCCTGGGTTGAGGAATCTCCTATATCATCTCTACTTCAATTTTCCATACCTATCAGTCCTGGGTTGTGGGATGTCTTGTATCGGTTACGTATTCTTGTATCATTTTCCCTGTGTGGGTGTTCTTGTAATCATAAGTGTATTTCCAAAATCTTGTCTAATATGGTCAAAGAGCATAATCTAGTGCTCCCCTGACAATGGATATGTAGAGTTATGTATATGGATATGTACGTGTGATCCTATTGGTGATAAAGTATTATTTCTAGTCTCTTGTTACATTGCTAGCCTCTTGGATTGCCAACATGGTGTCTTCTTAGTTTGATGGCACTCACTTTGTGAGATGGAAGGCTTAGATGTGGCATACATTGGTTCCTGCCTGTGCATAGAGATGCAGAGAGGCCTGGTGACATGCCTAACCATGTATGAAAGGATATGGATGCATTGGCTAGCTCCAATATTTGATTATAGCTTGTGGACTCTATATATGAGTATGTGATGTATGAGGAGACGAGTAGTGCATTATGGTAGAGACTACATGATATATATGCGATTCCATTGACTCATGTGAGATGTAGATCACATCAATGAATTCGATGTTGGCATTGTGGTAGTGCGGGTCATACTTGACAATGTTTCTTCGGGCACATGCGATCATGACATTAGAGATATGCACCTGATGTAGGTCAAGTAGTTGTTTTAGGAGAGTCTATGGCAATTTATTATGCTAGTGATGGTGATATTAATTTCTCCTATGATTAATCTCAGGATTCCTCTTGTTCATTAGATAGCACACATATGGCTTGGGTACTTGATGCATCAGTCACTTTTCATGTTACTCCACATTGCCAATGGTTTTGTCAATTCTCATGTGAGTCATAGATGTGTGCACATGCCTGATGGTACAACATATGACATTGAGGGTGCAGGAGATGTATGCTTTATGCTACCTAGTGGAGCTTCACTTATACTCAGACATGTATGTTATGTGCCTTCATTCTCTATGAGCTTAATTTCAGTTAGCTGGTTACAAGAGAGCAGACGTTATGCATTCCTTGGTGAGTATCATTTTCATTTGCAATTGGGATAGCTTATGCTTGTCAGAGGTTCTAGGATTGGGCACAGGTATCCATTACAGATACTTCATGTGAGAGAGAGTCTCACCTTAGTGGGAGTTCAACCTTATGTGTAGTGTGAGACTCGTCATGTCTCATTTTTTCTACTTACAGATAGGTCTATTGATATTCATGATGCACATGTATGGCAAGATTCAGATGCTCAAATGGATGCACATGTAGAGCATGTTTTGGATGCTCATGATGCTTATGTAGAGCATGATTTCATTGATCATATGGATGCTCTTATGGAGCACACTTTGGATGATCATTTGGATGCTTTAGAGCATGATATGGATGCTCATGTAGAGCATTATGATGATACTCAGTTAGAGTTAGATCATCAGTTTGACCTTGGTGTTGATGCTGTGCAGTTAGCTCATGTGGAGCATGATGATACACTTGGTGTGATAGACGGGGATAGCGCTTATGATACACAATATGTGCTAGAGCATATTAGCTCCTAGGATGCACAACTAGACACATCCATGGTTGATAGGATAGCTGATTTGGATGCCGAGGAGTCAGTAGTTATGCAATCATTCTTGGATTCACTCATGCCAAATGTTGACATAGATATGTCAATACATGTTGGTCTTGATGATGATGCTTTGGATGCCTTGGATACAAGCATAACTGACATGCTTCGGTTAGCCAGGGTACCACTTGTTTTATCGGCATTTGGGGTTTGATGTACGAGTAACTATGCTCGAGACGAGACATTAGAGTTGCCATTCGAGCATTTGCACTTGGACTTTTCAGTTGTTCGATGATTGACATCGACATAGAGTGAGTGGGAGCTTTGTAAGAACTTCATCAATTCTTGCATCAATCAGATGTCAGCTCGACTCTTGTTGATATGAACCTTAAGTAGTTTGAGATGCATGGATACACCTTTTTTGAGGTAGTTTGTGTAGGCTCATTGGTATGGGTTGAGATCCAGACTCTTCCTATACATTATTCTATAGTCCTACATCATTCTTTGTATATTTTTCCACTTATGGTCACGTTGACCTTTAAGTGGGAGATTGTTGGCGATGTAAGGGTCATGTGACCTTACCCTTGTAGTCATATACATATATCATTTATACAGCATTGCCTCACAAAGAGATCATTATGTGGGTTTCGGATCCCACACGTGTCCGTGTCTCTCATATCCTCTCTCTCCCTCCATCTCTTCCTTGCTCCTCTTGTTCAACACACCAAAGCCCTTCATCCTTCATCTCGAATGTTGACGAAACTTGTGCTATCTTGGCTAACCTAACCATGTCCACCATGCATGTGATGAAGGCATCCAAACCACCATCATCAAGAACAACATGTCTTGACATATCCCTATCAATATCTAGAATGAGAAATCCAAGAATGATTGCATCATCACGGACTCCTCAACATCCAAATCATCCATCCTTTCAACCAAGGATGTGTCTAGTTATGCATCTTGAGAGCTAATATGCACTACTACACAATGTGTATCATAAGAGCTCTCCTTCTCTACCACATAAAGTGTTTCATCATGCATGAGCTAACTACACAACATCAACACCAAGGTCCATCCGATGATCTAACTCTAGTTGAGTGTCATCACAATGCTTTAAATGAGCATCAAAATCCTTTTCTAAAGCATCAAAATGATAATCCAAAGTATGATATACAAGATCATCCATATGATCAACAAAATCATGCTCTATGTAAGCATCGTGAACATCCAAAATATGCTCTACATGTCCATCCATCTGGACATATGAATCTTGCCATACATGTACATCATGAATGTCAATAGACCTATCTATAGGTAGATAAAATGAGACATGAAGAGTCTTAAACCGCACATAATGTTGAACTCCCACTAGGACAAGATTGTCTCTCATAGGAGTAACTACAGTGGATACATGTGCCTAATTTTAGCACCTCTGACAAGCATAAACTATCCCAACTACAACTGAAAATGATGTTCACCAAGGAATGCATAACATATGCTCTCCTTTAACTCGCTAATTGAAATCAAGCTCATAGGGAATGTGGGCACATAATGTACATGTTTGAGTGTAAGTAATGCTCCACTATGTATCATAAGGCATACATCTCTTGCACCCTCAATGTCATATGTTGTATGATCAGGCATGTGCACATGACCACAACTTTCATATGAAAATCAACAAAACCACTCATGATGTGGTGTAACATGAAAATAGACTAATGCATCAAGCAACCAAGCCATATATGTGTTATCCAATAAATGTGAGGAATCCTCATATGAGCCATAAGAAAAAGTGATATCACCATCACTAGCATAATCAATTGTCAAAGGCTCTCCTGAAACCACTACCCAACCTCCATCACGTGCATATCTCTGACGTCATCGTTGCATCCATCTGAAGCAATGTCATCGAGTATGGCCCTCATGACCACAGTGAAAACATCAAAGACATCAATGAGATCTACATCTCGCATGAGTTGTCTAACTTGCATACATATCATGTAGTCTCTGCCATAATGCACTACTCATCTTCTCATACACCAAAGACTCATATAGAGAATCCACAAGCTATAATCAGATAGTGGAGTTGGCCAATGCATCTATATCCATCCACACATGGCCGAGCATGTCAGGAGGCCTTTGTGCATCTTTATGCACATACGTGTGTAACCTTGCACGAACCAATGTATGCCACATCTGATCTTTCCACTTGGAAATTCAACCAAAAAAACACCATGCTGACAAATCAAGAGACTAACAATGTAATACGAGACCAAAAACAATAATCTATTAACAATAGGATCACACTTGCATATCCGTGCATAAATCACTTTTCAAGTGTCTCTCTAGAGAAGAAATCCATGTGAATCACCTGTCACATAAACATGCATCTAGCATACACATAAGACTACGAACATAAACCTGTTCACTGATTCTCCAAACTGACCAAGTAGATGTGAAAGGATCCTATGAAAAATTTGATAGAGTATTCACTGTAAACTGAGCAGTCAAAACAAGATAACTAGTAGCAAAAGAAGAATGAGTAACCATCACCACTTGCCATTGATCCAATCAAGAAGATAATGACAATTACACATGCCAAAAATTGATGGAAATACATGCCAATAGAATGGTGATACACCTCCCACTCAAGAATGAATCTTGCAAGATGGTCAACCTATCACAAATAACCTATGAACAAGTCCAAATGAATTGAGATAGGCAATGATCCAATGCTATCACACAAGCATAAAGGATCTACTAGATCATTTGTCTAGCATAAGGTCTAATGAAATTTTGGCAGCACCTCACCTAAAAAATGGACCCTAAACCAAAATAACCATGTGGGAATACACCATTCACTAATACCAAACTGTAGTGGCAATCATATATAATGATCAATGATAATATGGCTCAATGCAAAGCCTAAGTGACAAAACAATATATAAATGAGAGTCCAACTGGATCATGTACCTACACAAAAAACAAGAATACAAGTACTAACCAATATCCATAATCAACTCATATAAAGTGCAACCAACAAGCTAAGCCATATCCAAGTGGCATAAACTAGATATAGACCACAATCGCCACTGTACATCCATTGATAATACTTTGATCAAACTTGTGATGACATAAATCTAAAAGATATACCACAATGCCATCTCACATGCCAAACACTTGAAAAGATCATGCTCTACTCTCATACGGAGGAGCTACCACAGTGATCATACATGGTCAAATGGTAATCAAGACCAAAACACAAGATATCACACACACTTCTCCCAACTATCTTTGCACCAATGAAGCTCTAAACCAAGAGCTCAAAAAATATTTGAAGATAATTCCAATCTTCAACTATCTTTAGGGTTGCATAAGAAAATTATGACAATCTCTATATTTCATTTTGATGCTCCAAGCTTCAAGATTTTCTTGTGATGTTTTTCTTGTCTACATAATATTCTTAGAGCACATCAATCAGATGTGTGTAGCTCAAGATATAAACAAAACAAGCATCCATTGTCAATTTCATCTTCACATGTAGCATTATTGCTCTATATTTTAAATTTCTGGTGATCTAGCACTTAAACTTGCTTTTCCAAGCTATGCAGATCACTTTAAATCACTTCAATCTGATATCTAAAGCTCAAGTTACAGCCAAAAGATTGACTTACTCTTCGAGTGATTGTAGATTTGTCTTCTATATCACTCTAAGTTTTTTGAATTTTTGACCTAAAACTCAAGATTAGATTGTTTCCCCTCTATAAAATTGTAGATCTCTTTGTTAGCTACACACACAAATTTAAATCGCATCAATCAAAGTTTTCTAACTCAAGTTATGGCAAAAATACCGAATGCTTGCCAATAAGATCCTGACCTGCACATTCATCTCTTGTACCCTAAACTTCCATTGAAGCTCCTTGCACACAAGCCGTCAACATGCATTAATGATACCAATGAAGGGATTTAGTGGTATGAACAAGAGGAGCAAGGAGGAGATGGAGGGAGAGAGAGGAGAGGAGAAACCCACAAATGATCTTCTTGAGGCAATGCTCTATAAATGATACACGTATATGAATATAAGGGTAAGGTTACATGACCCTTATATCCCCAACACAAAGCACAAAGACACGTGATGGCTAAACGAGCTCTCTATTGATATATGATCAGTAGTATGAGAATGAGTGAAGTGAGAGCTATAAGTGAATCCCTAAGTACAAAGTACCACCACATATGATTATATCATGCATATGCGGTTACATGGGAAAAAACCTCTAGTTAGCACTAGAGTAAAAAGTGCACATTTATAGGGAAATGGTTCACATCAAAGCTACTCAAGGGACACATAAGTGTACTAAATTCTCATTGTTACTCTTCTAGATAGAGTCTTTGTACTCTTTGATGGGACTTTTTGTGTGTATTATTGAATGAGTCATTATGGGACAAATAGCTAGAATGGTATTCTTTTGCTAAGTTGCCAAGAATCATGTGGATAAAGAAGTCTAGGTTGAAGTGAACATATGAATCCACCCAATAATCCTTAGCATCATTTCCATACTAGCTAAAATGGACTTTGAAATGGCCTCTCTTGGATGTTTTTTCGGTGTTTCTTAAGCCTACTCTAGAGGTCCATGAATTTCCCGCTAAACCTTTTTCAAGCCCATTTATTATATGCTACATGAATGAGTTATTATTACATAAATACAAGCTCCAAATTTGTCTTTTAAGTTTATGGATTTTAATATTTACTAGGAATAAGGTGTGGAAGGTGCACACCTTATATTATAGTAGTGTTCTCTTTGTTTAGAAGAACTGGTCACATGTTGATAGCTTCTCAATAAAAAGAGTGACTCTCTTAGTCTAGGCGGCCAAATTCATCGATTTTTATTGCTTTAAGAAGCTTATAAAATTTAATATATAGAAGAGTATTTTTCCTACAAAAAAAATTACTAAATTTCATGCAAATACATGTTTTCTCATATCTATTCTTTGTTGGGTATCCTCTATCTCACCATTGACATATCTTTGTTCATAGTGTCATATGTCAATATATATGAGGTCCTTTTGAGTGATTTAACTTGGAGGTGGTCCATTATCTCTATTAACTTTAGTATGTATTATATTTTGCTACAAAATTTTGGATTTTTATATCTATTGTAAATCAATATTCAAATTGGATGGTTTTGGGGTCCTCAAAGCTTCATTCTTTATTTTCAAAGCTTAATTTTGAAGCATTTTTGGGGTGTTTTTGGAGCCATTTTGGAGTACTTTTGTGGTTAGTTCTCTTCATAGAGGTCGAAGAACATGAAGAAGAGTGTTCTTTGTATTTCTTCAACAACAAATGTTCACTTTTTGGGGCTATGTTTTATGCCACACTAGTTAATCCACAGGCTTGTTGAAAGGTTTTAGTTGTGGTGGGAGCAGCCACCGCAAGTCTATGCATGTTTTTTGAGCCTAAAGAACAGAGTTGACAGAGACTTGCAAGTGTTGTTGGCCAGTTTTTGAGAAATTAATTCATCCTTTTAGTGCCATTTTAGTGCATATATTGAGCACATACACACTATGTATGCTTCTATGGATACCGCTTATGTACGTTCATGCAGTCATTGATATAGCGGTTACATTTTTGCATAAATCCTTTTACGTTTGATAAAGAGGGTCGTGGTGAGGTTTTCTGAACTGGGAGACACCCAAATGTCAGGGTCTCTTTGGTGATGTAGGTGGAAGACTTAACCAACCTCGCCATAGGAGATGTATGATAGTTGTTCATAGGTGCTCGATAAGCCTAGTTGGCTTCTTTCGAGTAACTGATTATATGTAGTGGAGTCAATGATTTTGTTTGAGTTAGATGTATATGGAAGCACGTGAACAACATAAGGAAGAAGAAAGAAGCTTGGAGCACAACACACAATACAGAATGTATTACCACTAGACTGTACAAAGATAAGTGGCCCATTAGGGCAAAAGGCATATATACAAGCTGGGGAAAAAACCTCCAAAAGAGGGAAAAAAGTGCCTAGGTGGTCCTAGAGTGTTCACACACATCACTACCTAAATATATCAACAAATCCCCCCTGGGAGTGATGCGGTGAACAAGGAGCTGACACTCATGTATAAGGAAGTGCCAAGCTATGTGGAATCAATCCACAAAAGGAAGTAAGCCCAAAGCTTTGCGAAAAGCTTCAAACTTCTCCCTACGTAGAGCCTTTGTGAAAAGGTCTACAATGTTCTCCTGCATGGGCACATATGCCAAGTTGATCTTGCCCCAGCAGAGAACCTCTCCCTGACATAGTGATAATGCACCTCAATGTGCTTAGTGCGAGCATGGAACACATGTTTTCTCGCAACTGCGAATGCACTCTGACTGTCAGTGAAGATGATGGTGGCAGAAGACTGACCAATACCCAAATCAGCCATAAGGCATCTGACCCACACACACTCAACAAACATTGTGAAAGGTGCCCTATACTCAGCCTCACAACAAGAAGTGGCCACAATAGGCTTCTTCTTCGTCAACCAATATATACATGAGCTACCAAGCATGAAGCAAAAACCACTGATGGACACACGAGTGTCATAGCAACCAGCCCAATCACTATCAAAAAAAGCATGCAAATCTGGTGGTAGTGATCCCCCCTTGGGATAAAACAATCCAAGTAGCCGGGTACCACTCAAGTAGCGAAAGATGTGCTTAACTGCCTGCCAATGCTTGACACCTGGGCAATGCATCTATGAGACAACAAACTAAATATCTGGCTGAGTAATGCATAAGTAAATCAAGCATCCAACAGCCTGCTCATAGAGAACAACATCAAATGCATCTCGAGCATCATGAAGACTCAATCGTAAGCCTGTCTCCATAGGAATGGCAATAAGCTTACAGTCTTCAAGGCCAATATGCTTTAATAATGTGTAAATATATTTCATTTGACACAAAGCCATTCCACCATCAACTTGCATAAATTGAATGCCAACAAATGCCCCAAATCAGACACCTCAAATGAGGCATGCAAATCAGCCTTAAAATCAGCAATATGCGTGTCATGAGGACCAATGAGCAGCATGCCATCAACATATACCACAATGATCAGAAGCACATCATTAGCATGCTTAACATATAAGGTGCTTTCAGTTAGACTATTCTCAAAACCATGTGCAATCAGACAGGCATGTATCTTTTCATACCAAGCACGTGGTGCTTGCTTTAAACCATATAATGCCTTCTTTAACCTGCACACCTGGTTTTCATGCCCTTTCTGCACAAAGCCACGGGTCTGAAAAACATACACTTCTTCATGTAAGTCACCATTCAAAAATGTTGTTTTAATGTCCAACTGATGTACATTCCAACCATGATGAGTTGCAAGTGCACAGATCCTACGAACGGTAGTCATTCGACAAGTAGGAGCAAAGGTTTCATCAAAATCAATGCCTCTTTCCTGCACATAACCCTTTGCAACAAGCCTAGCCTTATACCTGTCAATTGTTCCATTAGGTTTATGCTTCAGCTTGTATACCCACTTTGTGCCAATGGCCTTCTTGCCAGGAGCCAAGTCACATAAAGACCAGGTGCCATTTTTCATTATAGCATCATATTCAAATTCCATAGCAGCCATCCAATTTTCTAAATTTTATGATTCTTCAAATGAAACAGGCTCATTCTCATCACAAAGACTAGACACAACCATAACATAGCAATCTGATGCAAAAGAGGCACTATGAGAGCCTGGTCGAGTACGATATGATAGAGGTGCATCTAATTTGTTGTCATGCAAAGTCTACACTAGCCATTTAGGCATAGTTTTTGCTTGCTCAATATCAATTCTCTCATCAAGAAGTGCATCATGTAAATCTACATAAAAAATGGGATGATCTACATCATCACATGAAACCTGCAAAAGGCTGAGAAGTTGCCTCATTAGGAATAGCACTAGACTATCCACTGGTAAAAAGAGGCAACAAAGTATCATGCATGTCTTTGGAGCTAACATATGTCTCCTTAGTACATGAAAGCAATGTCTGAATAGCATCTTCCACAAAAACAACATCACAGCTAACCAAAATGTGTTTAGTCTCTAGATGATACAGATGATTGCCTTTACTTTCAGAACTGTACTTAAGAAAAATACATTTTATTGCTTTATCATCCAATTTTTTGCGATGTTGTTCAGGCACTAATGCATATGTCAGACAACCAAAAACATGTAGATGAACAACAGATGGCTTGCAACCATGCCAAGCCTCATATGGAGTGATAGACTATAGCGCTTTAGTGAGACACATGTTAAGTACATATGCTGCACACATGACAACCTCAAGCCATAAACTATGTGGTAAAGCTTGACTTTTGACCATACACCTCACCATCTCCATGAGTGACCTGTTCTTCTGTTCAGCAACTCCATTCTGTTGAGATGTATACGGCACTATACATTGATGTTTTATCCCACATTTAGCTAGAAATGCATTTAATTCAGAAGACATACCCCCCCCCCCTCCCCCGATCAGAACGGAGGGTGCCCATTTTACATGCTGATAGATTTTCAGCCAAAATCAAAAACTGTTTGAAGCACATAAACACTTCGGACTTTGCCTTCAATGGATATATGCATGCATGCCTAGAAAAATCATCAATGAAAGTCATGAAGTAAAGATAGTTCCCAAAATAAGGTGTCTGCATAGGACCACAGACATCACTATGTACAAGCTGCAATTTCTGAGTACCATGAACTGAACCATCTTTTGGAAAGGAAGAACACTGCATTTTGCCCAAAATACAACCTTCACAAACATGTTTTTTGGGTGCCTTAAGTTTGGGCAAAGAGGACACCATTTCTGATTTCTACAGGCGTATCAAACTAGCAAAATTCAGATGACCAAAGCCTGCATGCCAAAGCTTTGCATCTGACATAGCCTGAGAATCATGTATTGCACATGCCAAATCATTTACAGATCTTTCATAGTCTATGAGCTTATACATCCCATGACATAAAATGCCAGAACCAATAATGACGTTGCCATTTGACAGACCATGAACTGTACATCTATCATCAATGAATTTCACAACCAAGCCAATCTTGTCAAAATGATCTTACCAACTCCCATAATAGGATAGGAGGAGTTGTTGGTGCATGTAGCAATATTCTCTGTAGGGGCAGGCTCAAGTGAAGAGAAGAAACTGTGCTGCAAGGTAATATGTTTGGTTGCCCACTATCAACGTACCAAACATCTGAGTGTACTACAGACATGGCTCATGAGAAGATGGGTCAAAACTGCAAATAATAGTAAACGCCCGTTCTTCATCCTGCACAAGATTAGCAGACTTTGTTTTCGGTGTAGAGGCCTTTGCAACAACCATTCTAGCCTCTTTCTTCTTTGCCTCTTTAGCAGCTAGTTTTGGACAGCTTTTGATGACATGATCATTTGCTTTACAATATTTGCAAAAAAAATTCTGCTTTTCTAATTTCTTCTCATCTTTGTCTTCCTTCTTCAAATGTGCAGCATTTGTAGATTTTTGCTTACTAGTAGAAGAGCTCCATTTACGTTTTCCCTTCTGACTAGCTAGGAAAGCTTGATCTGCAACACACATAATAGACATGTTCTGCCTAGACTAGTCTTCTACAACATAACAGAGACTAACTCCTCAAATGACAAGGCATTTGGATTGCCTTTCATCATCAAACAAAGAGTAGAAGTAAAACTCTGATATGAGTCAGGAAGACCATTCAAAACGGTCTCCACAAGTGAGCTATCTGGTATAACTTCATTAGCAGAAATCAATTGTTCTTTCAAATCCTTGATCTTTGTGTGAAAATTGTCCATAGAATCACCTTCATTCATGTGCTCACTCTCTAATTGTTTTTGGAGGTAAGCAACATGAGCCTCATTCCTAGCCTAGTACAATGTGGTAAGTGTATTCCAAGCATCCTTAGCTATCTTGCAAGAGCGAATGTGAGGAATAATAGCACGTTTGATAGACAAAGCTACCAATGCATGTGCCTAAGCATCTCTGCCATCCCAACAAATTTGCTATGCAATAGGTGCAATAGAAATAGTAGCACAAATAGGAATCTGTAGAATATCATCATCTTCGACACCATCTCCATCAACTCCAGCACGTGTATTTGTAGTACCTGTATTCGAAGGTGTAACATGACATCTGTTACAACGAGACTTGCACCTCTCTGTAAATGAGAGGAGAGAGAGAGAAAGAGATAGAGCCGACATCGCCATAGCTACAAACAACAGCGAAACACAGAAATAACACTCATTCTTAGGGCATGAATTCCAAGAACATCCCAAATACAAGAACTAACTCAAAACTAATCTAAAGAAAAACGTCGAAGGCCATTCTTGGCGACGCAAATAAAGAGGATTTGCTCATTAGAAATAGCCATATTTATACAATTTTGTGTGGCCTTAAAGGCTTCGGGTGACGACCAGAGGAGTCGTCAGACTGTCTGTCTGGTTGATGTAGTCTGTGTAGTTCCTGTGGTGTGTTTGAGAATTCTGAGTTATTCTGTATCTTTCTGTTCTGTTTGATTATCTGTATCTGTGTGTTACAGATTGTGTTACGGTAATGTTACATTAAGCGAAGTATTGAATCGTTGTTTTTGTAAGTGGTTTTCTGTAAGTCTGTGTTACAGTAGCATTCACCTTGTACGTTGGTTACTGAGAAGTTTTAATCTATGTATGAGTCGATAATCTCTGAGTGAACGAATCAGAATAGTAAGTCTGTAAGGAACAATTCTGAGTTTTTTTTTGTTAGTAAGTTTATTAGTAGAGTTGATGAACAAACTGTTATGTGAGTGAGTGAATTAAGCAAGTTAATTGGGAAAATCATCTACTATTCCTTCTAAATACATTGTTCTTGGTAATCTAAATGTTCGTGCAATTTTCTTCTTTAATGACTCTAACATCTGTTTCAAAATTTTTGATTCTACAAGCTGAGCATCTGTCCGTACTGAACTTAAAGAAATAACTTGGGTCATCAAAACTTCTACTTGTGTCTGCAGAAAAGCTTCCTGTAAATAAAATTCATTTGCCAAAGCTGCATCCCTGGTCACCTTCATGTCTGCAATTTGTTTATTAATTTTGCATAATCTTTCTTTTTGAGTATCCAATTGATACTCCCTTCTTTCCAACTCTTGATTCTGAAACTGTATTGTCTTGTAGTAGGCATCCCTTTCTCTGCGGGTACCTGCTATCTCTTTTTGTAGCTGATTAACTAAATTCCTCTGCGTTTTCAACAGAGAATTGGCCTTGAACAAATGGGATTATGATCTTTGTAGTTCTTCTTTAGTCTTTGTAGCCAAATCGGCCATCTCTTGTCCACGTTGTACCACTTCATCTAACTGAACTCTGGTCTCTTCTAACAAATCACCCAGTGCAATGCGGGCATCTTTTTTATCTTGAGCTAATTGTTTCAAATGCATAATTTCTGCATCAGCAGCACACAATAATTCATCCTTTGCTCTGACTTCGGCCAAGGCAGCATCTCTTTGAATAATGATTGTCTCCTGTTCAACAAGTCTGGCCTGTAGCTGCTTAATCTGTTCATTTAAAGTTTGATTTTCTGCTTTGACTGCATCGAGTTCTTCTTGGAGAGGGCTAATGTCTGCTTCTAGAACATCAACCTTGTGTTGAAATTCTTCTCGGATGTTGTCAGTCACTTCCTTCATTTGTGCAGGTAGCTGCTGCGATAGCTGGATCAACAATTGACCCATGGTTGCAAGCTCAGAAACCATAGGAATCGAAGGCACCGGAAGATGTGGACGGGGTTGAGATGAAGAAGTGGTGAGGAGCTGATGGGAATTTGGTGGAGAATAGTTCGGTGAAGAAGATGAGGAATCGGGTGCGTCAGGTACAATGGGTGGAATAGGAATATGGGGTTTAAGTGGAGGCATAGGTGGAGAAATGAGAAGAACAGTGTTAGTTTGTAATACCTTTTCGGTGGTTGGTTGCGTAGTGTCATCACGGGTGGCAACTGCAGACTCCACTGCTTTAATCAGTTCTTCAAAAATTTCTTTAATGATAGGTTGCAGATCTTCTTGCTTTTCCTGTTCAGATTGTTGCTGAGATTCTTCTTTAGAAGAATTATCTCCAGAGTTGGTGGTATCATCATGCTCTTGTTACTGCTCTGAAGAGGACTGTGCTGATGAATCATGATGCATGGATGTTGCGGTGTCGTGAAAAGTCTCTTCTTCGTTGTTGTCGTCTTCTTTTTTGGCGACCGAATTCTATACTTGACTATCAGCTGAACTAATTCTAATACGTTTTTGGCGAAGGAGCTGGAAAAGTTCTTCGTCATCCTCTTCTTCGTCTTCCAGTATCTGCACTGATTCTTCATGATGTAATACTGGACCTCTGGGTGGTGGTTGTGCTGCTTGTATGGCCGAAAACAAGAAACTTAATATGTGGGGGAGGTGGGAACGTGGCATATCACCCTTGTTGACCTATTTAATTACTGAAACACATTCTTTGTGAATGCGACGGAAATAGTAGGAGGCAAAATTTACAGGCTCTCTGGCAGCCATATCTATCGCCGAATAGAAAGGACGGGATATGCCATATGTACGCTTTTGCAAATTTAGTATTGCTACTAAAAATTGCAGGGCTGTCCTCTCAAGGTCAGGGCGACAAAGGATAGCATATTCATTAGAAGAATGTCTGGGAAATAACTGATTCATTGTAGCGATTGGAAGGTTGGGTCCATTTTCTCGGCCTTGCAGAGTAAGGCGAAAATCATCAGCAAAAGTCTATAAAGTTATTACTATTCGAGATGGTAATGAGGTGATTGGCCAACTCTGCTCTGTAGCAGGTGTGGCAGCGATGGCGGTGATGATTTGGGCGTAGAACGGGTGACATTCCACTGAATGCCAAGGCAATTCAGCGAAATTGGCCAACTCGCGGATTCGCAAGAACTCGCCTACATCTGCAGGGAGTCCATCACGAAACGCAGCAAAGTTTGCTAACGCTTCCATGGTGCGCACACACAAGCACAAGAACACAATTGCACAGGGTATACAGAGAGCACAAGCACGCAAAGCACACAAATACAATAGCGATTAACAGCAAAACAAAAAAGGTTAAGTAGATACTTGGCAGCGGGAGGCAATTGAAATTGTTAATCATTGCGTGATGTTGAGATGATAACCTCGTAACTACAGTGTGCATGCATGAGCGGAATCAATAAGAAAAGGCGACGATTATTCATGGTTAGTATCCAAACGAGGAATTTATGGTTATTATTTAATTAACACGCAAAATTAAAAAAGAAAAGAAAAGAAAATAGAAAAAGAAAATATGCGGGCAACCGCAGAACACTTCAGTGCGGATCAGATGCTTGATGATACGGCCGCAACTTTGAACCATTTATCACCTTTGGAAGAGGAATTCCGGTCAAAGTAGTCACCCAAAACGTAGCTGGGCCCACTTGTTCAGTAATCCAGTAGGGACCAAACCATCGTAACTTGAATTTTCCAGCAGAATGATTTGATTTTGCATTGTAAAAGAGCACAAGTTGTCCTGCCGTAAAAACTAGAGTTTTAAGATACCGATCATGTGTACAAGCTTGCCGCAACTGCACTTCTTGAAGGGTGAGAAAACTTGTGCAGCGATGCTCATCTAGTTCTCTGAGTGTATCCAACCGAAATGGCAAAGACTCTTCTGGTACCAGCTTCTGAGTTATGGCCACACGTAAACTAGGTACTACGACTTCCATAGGAGCAATTGCTTCTAATCCATAAGCAAGTTTGAAAGGAGTTAGTCCAGTGGCAACTTTATAGGTAGTTCGGCAAGCCCATAATACTACAGGTAGTAATTGATCCCATCTTTCTGGTGAGTCCAGAATCAGTTTATGAAGCATATTTAACAAGGTCTCGTTGGTACTCTCTGCTAAGCCATTAGCACAAGGATAATACGGTGAACTGAATTTATGCAGAATCTGCAAAGAGTGTGTGAGCACTTTCATTAAATTGTTAACAAAATGTGTGCCTTGATCTGTCACAAGTTCCAAAGGCAATCCAAATCATGGAAATACGTCTTTCATCAAACATTTTGCTACCGAAATAGCTGTAGCAGACCGTAAAGCCCAGGCTTCTGCCCACCTGGTAGCATAATCTGTACATGTCAGAATATATCGATTATTGCTGAGTATTGCTGGAGGTGTGATTGGTCCAATAAAGTCAAGACCCCATTTCTGAAAAGGTTCTAATGGTAATACAGGTTGCAGTGGGAAAAAATGGCGTTGGAGAGGCTATCCAGACCACTAACAATTGTCACATTGTTGCACAAACCGAGATACATCTTTGTACATAGTAGGCCACCAAAGCCCACTTTGCAGAATTTTCTGGTGTGTTAAATCTACTACAAAATGTCCACCGGAAGGAATTGAATGTGCCAGAGCGATAACTGAGTTGACTTCATGTGGAGAAACGCAACGAAGTAAGATCCCGGTGTGATCCATATAGTACAACTCTCCAGCAATCAACCCGAATCTGCGACTGTAAACTGCAATTTTCCTACGTATTGTAGGAGAAGTCTGAGCAGGAAGATAGCCATCAGTAAGAAAGGTTAATAACTGATCATAGTAAGTAGGTGTCACAGGTGGTTCTACAGATTCATCATTAGTTGGGTCAGTAACATAAATTGTAGGTGTGGTGTCATCAACACCGACCGGAGCTTCACCAGAATCCAACCTGGAAAGAAAATCTGCTAAGGCATGTGTAGTTCCAGGTCGATGAATCACTTCGTAATCAAACTCTTGTAACAGTAGAACCCAACGCGCTAATCGACCACCTAAATGCTATTGTCGAACTAAATACACCAGTGCAGCATGATCTACATGAAAGATGAATTTACGGCCTAGTAAATAATGCCGGAATTTCTTTACAAAATATACCAAACCAAGACATTCTCTTTCAGTTACGGAATAATTCTTTTCAGCAGGAGCAAGCCTTCTACTTGCATAATAAACAGGTCTAAACCATTTATCGGTTTGTTGCATTAAGACACTTCCAATGGCTATATTTGATGCATCTACAAAAACATGAAATGGGCGATCCCAATCAGGAGGTTGTAGAATCGGAACCTGCGTTAATAAACCTTTTAAACGATCAAATGCAGTTTGACATTCCTGAGTCCAATCAAACTGTCGAGGAGTACTGGTTATTAACCGGTTTAGTGGTATTGCCAAGTGAGCAAGCCACCGTAAATGTCGACCATGCCATCTGACTTGACCCATGAATCTCATCACTTCTTTCGGCATAGTAGGCACAGGGGCTTCTAATACAGCTGCAACTTTTTCTGGGTCGACTTGTATGCCTTGTGTAGACACAATATGGCCAAGCAGCTTACCACATGAAACCGCAAACACAGATTTGTTTGGGTTCAGGCAAAGTCTGTATTCGCAACATTTCTCAAAACAACACCGTAGATGATTGTTGACCTAAGTACCAACTTAGGGACTTGTGGAGAAAGAGACTATACCTCAATCCCCCTCAAGTGCATATAGTGGGGATTCACGCTTTAATTATCAATCCGATGAGTATACAAACCTAGCCGAGTGTATGAGGACATGCAATCAAATGATGATCAATGCAAATGAACTACTTAAAGAGTGCAAATAAGGCAAAGACTAATCCAAACAAGCTTCAACTGTCTATCATGGTGTCACGATACTTGGTGCAGCAGCCGTCAGTAATTTGGAATTTTCTCTCAGCTCCGAACTCCAAATATAGAAATAGCGTATGCGTTTCATCTCGAGAAGACGCATCCAATGGCAGTGGTTTCACTCAATTCGGACACTCCTACTTCAACTTATGAGCAAAATACTGAGTCGCGGGAAAACCTTCCTACACTTCAGCACTTCCTACACTTCGCACACACCTTAACTACAACAAACAAACACTTTCATGGATAGACAACACTTCCTAACACTCTTTCCAAGCAATACACATGCATACCAGCTCACAAAGAAGAAGATACAGAGTGAAGAAGACACAAATTCGAATTTCTGTGCTCTTCCTTCTCACAATGGCCAAAAGTCTTTACAAAGAGTTACAAATTGACTTATATACTTGTGCCCTAAAAATGGTCCTTTCACACAAGAGACCGGCACTTTATTCACTAAAAGACTAATTTCCTACTATTTTACATGGGTAAGGTTCTAATCTTCTGAGGGGATGCATCTAGAGGACTCCTCTAGTGCATTTACAACGGAAATATATACAAGAATGGTTATGATACAAAAATATGATGTCCAAACCGGAAAAATTTTGGGGCCCGTCTTTTTCTCTGCTTTATGCTCTCTTTAGCTCTGCAACACTCTCCCCCTCTTTGTCACTGTCGTCCCTTGACAGGCTTTATTTCTTGTTTTACATCCTCTGGGCCTGATACATTTGTCTTGCTTGATAAGTGGGGTTGCCACGCACGCCACCAGTGGAAGGTATGAGGATGTGGTGCTACAGTCTTCGATCTGGACCTGCCAAAGATCAAGAGGTTGTAGCACCCTTTTGGGCTGCGTCCTTTCCTTGGTGTGTGCGCCCCTGCGGGGCTCTGTGCAGAGATGGGTGTTCCGCCCCTGCGGGGCTTCTTGCAGAGATATGTCTTCATATATTACCTTTCTAATGAAGCTTCCTTCGTTGTCTTCTTCTTTTCTTCCTTTTACTTGATTCTCCCTCAACAATGATACAGGTGTGCGACCATCTTACCGAATAAAGAGAAATCATCTAGATACACTTGCATAAAAGAAGTAAGATAGGGTGAGAAGATTTCCTGCATACATCGCTGAAAAGTGCTAGGAGCGTTTCTCAATCCTAACCACATGACTGTACAAGCAAAAACACCCCAATTGGTAATGAACGCTGTTTTTGGTATATCTTGCTCAGTCATTTGAACTTGGTTATAACCACTATAACCATCAAGAAATGAATACATTTCATGGCCAGCCACTCTATCCAGCATTGTATCAAGAAATAGAAGTGGAAATGGATCAGGTACGGTGGCTGCATTCAATTTCCGGTAATCAACACATATTCTAAGCTTCTTATTTTTCTTAGGCACAATAACAATTGGTGATATCCACTCTGCATGTTCTATTGGTACGATGAATCCGACTTTTAATAACCTATCAAGCTCTGCCTCAGGAACATAGAGTTGACGAGGGTTTCCTGAATCATCGACTGATTGCAAAAGTTGCTGTATAGTAGCTTCATCCTTAGCAGCAATATCCTCTGTCTCTACTTCTTCGGTCACAGGCACCACCGTACAAACTGCCGGATTCCAGTTATCTACAATAGATTGTAAGTCGACAGTTCCTAGGGAAATCAAATCTATGTTATTCTTCAAAAATTCTTCTTCTTCATCATCGGACAAACCATCTAACATGTGAACTGGTTCTGCGACATAAGGTCTAGCATGTAGTTCACAGGGTTGAATAGCATCCAATTTGACAACATACTTATGGTTGTTGTCCTTAAAAGTAAGCTCTTGTGCTGACCAATCCTGTATAACCTTAGCTTGTTCAAGGATGGCCAAAAAGGAGATTATAGTCAAGACTAGACTCCGGTAGTTCTAAAACTACGAAAGTCATCTTAAAAGTTGTACCCTGCAAAGTAATTGGGACATTCCATACAAGTCCTACTGGGTGGACTCTGGGTTGGTCGGCCATTCTAACAAGAAACTGGACAGGCTCACACTACAAGAAAAAGGGGGGCGTAGCGACGCCCCCGAATCGGGAAAAAATTGAGAACCGTCGCTTATGCGACGAGGTCGTCGCATAAGCGACGGTAGGAATTTTGAATTTTTTTTTTGCCCGAGCCTCGTCGCATAAGCGACGATAGCGTCGCTATCACCGTCGCTGATTAGCGACGAATTTAACGACATTGGCAAACTGCAGAGCATCGCATATGCAACACTCTGGAATGTAAAAAGAAAAATTTCATTTCTCCCGGCACATTTGTGCCGGGACTTGGACGCGAGCAAGAACAGAGAGACCGAGAGAGAGAGAGAGAGAGAGAGAGAGAGAGAGAGAGAGAGAGAGAGAGAGACCATTGGCAGGTATGCGCACACACACACACTTACACACACATACATATGTACACACACATATACACGCATAGACACACACACACATACGCATAGACACACACACATACACACAAATACACACACATACACAATACATAATGCATACACATACACACATGCACACATAATGCATACACATGCACACACATATACACATGCACACACATATACACATGCACACACATATACATGCACACACATAATGATTCATTCACACACATACACATGCATACACACATAGACACACATATACACTTACACATCCAAACATACACACTCATAGACACACATTCATACACACACACATCCAAACATACACACTCATAGACACACACACATACACATAGATGCGCACACACATACACACACATAGACGCGCACACACATACACACACATATACACACACAGACACATACACACATAATGATGCATCCACACACATACACATGCATACACACATAGACACACATATACACACACATATATGCATACACACACACACATATAGTATATACACACACATGCACACATAGACACATACACATGCATACACACACATACACATGCATACACACACATACACATGCATACACACATACAGACACATATACACACACATACACACACATATATGCATACACACACATAGAGAGACATACACACATAAACACATACATGCATACATTTGCATACATAATGCATATGCATATGCATATAATGTACATACATACTTACATGCATACATAATGCACATGCATAGATACATACACACACACACAGATACATACACACATAGACACATACACACACATGAACACATACATACTCATAGATACACACACATACACATAGACACACACACATACACACATAATGATGCATACACACACATACACATGCATACACATGCATACACACATACAGACACATGTACACACACATTCACACACACATTCACACACATATATGCATACACACACATACACATACATGCATACATATTGCATATGCATATGCATACATACATACTTACATGCATATGCATACACACACATATGCATACATAATGCATATGCATATGCATACATAATGCATATGCATATGCATACATAATGCATATGCATATGCATACATAATGCATATGCATATGCATACATAATGCATATGCATATGCATACATAATGCATATGCATATGCATACATAATGCATATGCATACATAATGCATATGCATATGCATACATACATACTTATATGCATACATAATGCACATGCTTACATACACTGTCATAATGTATACACACACACTGTTGCTCTAGCACAATGGTGAGAACCACGTTAAGAAGCTTCACCTCCTTAATGTCAATCCGAGGGAGAGGTAGGAGTGATATGAAGATCGTGAACGTGAGATGATGTGAGAGTGAAGGTGAGAAGCACAAAGATGCACACACACATACACACACACGATGAAGAGACAAGCAAGACACAATGGAAGGTGGGAAATTAGCTCTATTACTCAAGAATACTCTTACAAGCTCAAGAATAACTCTAATCTCAAACAAGCTACAATGAACCGCCCTCAAAAATGAGCTCTCTAGCTCTTTTTATAGTTTCTAGACTAGTTTTGACCGGTTTCACATCTAGTGACCGGCCTAGTTAAAAATTAGGTCCTAGAGGCTATTTGGGAGGGTAAACGATGTCTAAAAATAACGAAATTTGGTACGAGTATTTTACCTAAGCTCCTCAAGCTCGAGGACTCCTCGGCTTGCACAAAATGGAGCTATGGATTACAAAATTGGGGTTTTCTCTATATTACATATGTTACAAGAGTGATGAAAATCACTGTTGGATATTTGAAGAGGTAATAAAAACATAATTGTTTGAAAAAATGATCCGACTGGCTCCCTGCTCTGTCTTTACATGCTTCCGTGGCGTCTGTGCCTCTGACTGCTTCCAACACCCCCCTCCCTCTCGCTTCTGTCGTCCCTGACAGAACCTTGTTGTGAGGTCTGCCGGATGTAATTCTGTAGGAGGTCTTGAGCGAGGGTGTGCTCTGATACACGAATACCTCGGGCTAGATCAGCCTCGAGTTTCTCCCAGTCGATAGGTTGCGGCTCGTCTGGTGGTGGGAGCTGATAGTGTGTGGAGTACACCATTCGTTCACAGGCGAATAATTGCAATAAGTGTGTTGGCCTGCTTATGAATACTTCGGAATGGTACTCCCAAAAACCGGTGGTGAACATTTCTTCGAATGTTTGCTTGTAACATGCCGGTAGATACTTGATCCTGCAGTGCCAGGCGTAACACACCCGTAGCGATGGCGTTGTGCTCATATCATAGACTAAATCCAAGTTGCCATGCTCAAAGCCCGGGGTGTTGACATGGGGAGCCTTGATGCGCCGGAAGACTTTAAAGACCATCTGCATCATGTCAAAGATTTTGACAGTCATTTGCGCGGCTATATCATCCATAGGTTTTAATCGAGGGAGCCAGTGGCGGATCGTCGCCATCATGTAGCCTACTGTGGGTAACGCGACTGGTGGCTTGAAGTAGGGGTAGTTCAACCAGTCTAGGCACTGCTTATTGTTCTGTAGCTTTATAGCGAAGGCAGTCCAAGAGCGGCGTCGTGGTACTGGGCCCCAGCACGGATTAAATTTTAAGTGAAGAGGCGCTTTTACCCACGTGCTCATAATCTCTGGATAATTTTGCAGTAAATCTTTACGCCAGTCTGGTTGAAGGATTTCACCTCTCTGCGCCCTTGGTGGCAAGTCCTCTGGCTCGAATTGAGTTGCATGCGTCGGTTTCATGCCGGTTTCTTTCTCTATGGTTAATTGATATTCTGCCATTAACATAAAGTATGGTTTATACTGAAGCTCATGCCCAGATATGTATCTTCGCGGGGCCATTTGAGCAAAGAATGGTGATTGTAAAATTTTCTCTTCAATTATGGCCATGGCATGTAGCTGTGCCTCTACTCTGGCCGAGTGTGTCGTTCCGAGTTCTTCTACTGTCTTCATCCACGCGGGGGTAGGTAATTCGTAGGTCATCTGGCCTTCGGCCGTGACACGTCCGCCTGGGATGGGTATCGGTTCATAAGCCTCTTCGAAGGTCTCCTCCACCGGGATAGTGACTGTTTCTTCCTCAGCTGGTAGCTCAGGTGGGGAGTCTGGCCTTGGTGGTGCTTCATAGATGGCGATTCGAGATTCAAGATTCACTACCTGGGCCCGGAGTGCGTTGAGTTCCTCTAAAATTTCAGGTGCAGGGTCCACAGGCGCTGGTAATTCCGCTGCTACTGGTACCTGTTGTGTTGCTGGTTCTCTGAGCTGTAGCAGTTTGTGATCTTCCTTTAACTTTTGATGTTCTTCGTTCATACGATCATAGTCCTCGAGCAATCTAACATGGTCGTCTAGCAACATCCGCATCGACTCAGATGGGATGGCCTTGAATCTGCTCGGACTTAGTGGCTGTTCTGGATGATCTAAAGCCGCCTCCAGGTTTTCTCTGTTCTGCTCTTGGAGTCTCTGGTTCTCTTCTTTTGCTGCGGCTAAGTGTCTTCTTAATAAACCCATATTTCTAGTAAGCGTTGCATTGCGGACAGTCTGGGCTCTAAGTAGGTTATCCAAATCCGCGGTGGCCTCTTTGCTTTTTTCCTCACTTTCTATTTCTAACTTGTGATAAGCCTCTCGTAACTCTTGGTACCGGCTGTTCAGTGAGGCGTTCTCAATGGACAACAAATTAAGCTGCGTTTGTAAGTCGTTCGTCGTTTTCTGCAGCTGTTGATAATTGGTGCCGAGTGATGTAAATTCATCTCGGACTTGCGTCATACATGCGAACATGTGTTGAAATGCTGTGTCTACGGTGGGCGATAGCAGTAGTGAAGTGCTAAATGAGGATGCAGTGATGGTAGATGCAGTGGGAATGGGAATCGGGGTTGGGACTGTGGATGCAGTGGTGATTGTGGAAAATTGTGAAGTGCCTAAATATGAGGGTGCTGTGAGTGTAGTGGGTGGTGGTGAGGTGGGTGGTGATATGTCCATGCCATTGGACGTGTTTAATGTTGTGACTGTGAAAAGTGGTGTGATTGGGGGTGGTTGCGTAGGTGTGAATACGGGATTTACAAACGTAGAGTAGTTTACAGGGGGAATGGTGGGAATAGTTGGGTGAAACGGGGAAATAGGGGTTATGGCAGGTTGGGGAGGTGAGACGGGTGAGAAGGTTAGCGGGGTTAGGAAGGGAAATGGGGTTCTTAGAGGTGGGGGAAACGCTGGGAAGGATGAAGGGGCGAAGGGATTAACATAGGGATGCAGAGGGTTGGGTGTGGGCCTGGGGGTATGAACGGGTAAGGAAGAGGTTGTGGCTACGTTGCTTGGTACAGGTGTGGATGTGGGGAAAGCAGGTGGGTGTGCGGGTGATACAGGATGGGTTGGTGAAAGATGAGGTGAAAGAGGAGTCGAAGGGGTGGAGGTTATTTCGAGGATTGTAGTGGTATGTACAATGGTGGTACGGGGTGGCGAATCTACAAGAATGGTTTCTGCGGTTACTGAACGTTCGGGGGCGAGGCGTGCCTCCCTGGCTTGTGCTGAAGATTGGGCTCCTGTTGATACACGAATATACTCCCCGGGTTTTGAGAGTAGTCGCACTCGGCGGGGATCAAATTGTGGTAGTTGCTTTCTTTGTAAAAATCTGAGTGCTTCATGGGAGCCTACTGATTGGACTAACTCTCGGAACCCTCTGATATAGGCGTCTTCGAATCCTCCGGAGATGAGTTCCTGTTCAATTAATGCCTGGCTCTCCTCTTCAGTTAACTTCTTTCGTGCCCAGACTTTCTCCATGGTACGATATAATTTCTTTATGGCCAATGTATACGCTGCGGCTTCAAAAGTTTCATCTTCATATGTGCTGGTGTCGCCGTGTGTGTCAGTCTGTTGGCCTTGGCCCTCTGCCTGTTCGTCGGGTGAGCCCTGGCTGGCTTCATCGTCGCCTTGATCGTCGTCTGTTTCGGTTCTTTCTTCTTCAGAGCCCGACACAGCTTGTCCCTGTGGCAAGTCTCGCGGCGTAGTCGGGTAGCTGGGACGTTCATATTCCTGGGAGAACAGTGGTGCTTCTGAATACTGAAACTCGTTTGAGAATGCATCAGGCATCTCAAAATCAAATGTCGTGTTTATGGGGTCGGTCTCCATATGTGGTATCGGGAAAGAAAACGCTTCCGCACCAATGGTGGTGGGAGCTTCTGCGGTTGTGGTTGGGGGTTCTGTGGTGGTAGCTGCCTGAGGTGCAGCAGTACTAGTGGTGGCCTCTGTAATCACCGGTCTGGACAACCGTATGCGAATAGGTTGTACCGTGGGCTCAGCTTCTGTCTGTGGTCGCTCGGGAGAGGGTTGTGGTGACGGCGACTCTGGCACTTGGAGGCAAGGGATGGTGCCTCGCATGCGCTTACCAGCCCGTGTCCTACTGGGCTTCCTAGCTTTCTTCGCTGTGCTCTTGAATGCCTTCAATTCCTCTCCTGTTAATGCACGCTCGATGGGCAAGTCATAAGCCAAACACATATACACAATTCTTGTGAGGGCACAACATCCGTTAAGCACTTTTTTACGCTCCCATCTGTGCTGTGCCAGGTACATCTGATCTATGATCCAGCTAGCCAGATCAACTGTTTGAGGTCCCGTACATGCCAAATATAATCCGAACCATATTCTTTTGTGTGGCATGGTAAACCTGTCCTGAGCTGGAAATGCAAAATGTTGCATGCATATTCTTAGTGGCTTTGACAACTCAGGTGTGATGGCCGAAATCTCTTCCCACTTCGTGACATCCCCACGTTTCATCGGTTCTGGAATCAATCTCTCTCTGTCTGTGGGAGTGTGGGTTCCATGAATCTTGATGGCTGCTCTGATTAGGTCCTTAGAGAGATAAAATCTCTTGTAAGGTGGATCATCCACTAGGGTAGGCAAGATGAAGGTTCCTGGGATGTCCTTATTCTCTGATGCCAGTAAGGTAGTGATCAAGTAATAGCACCTATAAAAATCTGGTTTGGGTAGAGGATCACTGAAATATTCTGTGAAACCGGCTCTGGCCCAAACATGAGTTAAATCTTGGGTGTTTTGTAGGGCTTCGAATTCTCTGGAGAAAAACTGGTACTTTCCCCACGTGCGGTCATCAAAAGTCAGAGAGGATTCAAATATAAAGTCTGCGTCCGCGAGGGGTCCTGCCAGGCCCTGAAACCAATGAGAGTTCCTGTGTATCTTTTCGGTGTAGCCCATAGGGGGGTTATCGATAGGCATGGGCCCTGGAAATCCCTGAAATTCCGGCGGTGGAGCAGTAGGGTGGGACTCTGCGCGTAGCACGTTGAGTGGTACTGCTGCTACACTGGGGCCTACTCCTGATGTTCCTTCGTCAGTTTGCATGGTGGCTGGTGCGCTAGTGAAAAAGATCTGCTACAAAAGATTAACACATTAGCATGGAAATTAATCATGATCCCATTAAAGTGAGACCGCAATCCCTTTCCATAACTGATGCATAACCCGTGTAGCCAAGTGCTGTGATGTGATGGATGCAATGTTTCTTGCAGCACTAGTGCAGGTCTCTAGACACCTACACGTTTCAGATCATGCATACATTTCTTGAAGCGATGAGATTACGAGTGATGTGTGATGATGGTGGGTGAATTTTTACAAGGTTTAAAGGTTAGTGATTTAGTACAAGGTTGTAGGTTAGTCGGGGGGTAGTTAGACAACGAGTTAGGGGAAGACGGTTGGACACGTTTCGGTATCCATTTCCTAAGAGTTCTTGGATGGGTGGTGGGTTTCTGCTGAGGGGTAAAAGGTGGTAACGGGTGTGGTGGTATCGAGGGATGAGATGAGTTATAGGGGTTATATATTACATGGCATATGGGTTGAGCTATGATACATGGTTTGGGTACCCAAATCTGCGTGGGCGTGGGTCTATGGGTAAGGTACTTCTTGGCGATCCACATTTGTCGGACGCTTGGACCTGTAGAAGAAGGTCGAGGGGATGGTGGATATCGATTCTGTTTCTGTACTGCCCTTTTTTTGTCGATTTCTGCTTGGCTGGAGTTCGTTGGTGCTTTTTGTCCTTTCGGCACCCATATTTGTCTGGTGCCACTTCCTTTGGGAGGCCTAAACTGCTTTCCATGTTGTTTCCTCTGATACTGTCGTCGGTCTGGGTTCCTTTGTCGCGGTTGACTCTGTTGTCGATGAGGTTGAGAGGTCGGATGGACACTCTGCTTTGGAAAAGAAGGGAGTTCCAACACTTGCGTGACCTGCCCATCAGGAAGTGATGCCTTTTGTAACTTTAATCTAGGCCAGTCCGCAACAAGCTTGGAAGGATGAGCACCGTAGGGTGTCGTGCTCATTTGGCCGCTGATGCAACCCACCTGACCTCTGATTGTGCCCTTCTGCCCTTGCTGTTGGGTAACTGTCTCTTCTAGTTTGCAGGAAGTCCCAGGGAAGATCTCCTGTCGTCCTTCTGACTGACAACTGTCTATAGCCAAGCTCGAGTGGGTTGGTGCAGACGTAACGTTACTGGTCTGATTAAAGATCTTCCGGTCTTCCGTCGCATGCGTTTCATAGGGTCTAGGGTCACAACCGTCAAGCGGAGTGCGGTTAGGGAAGTCAAGCGGTATCACTCGCTTCGGCTTTAAGGTTCCAATCTGTAAGGAGCCTTGTCTAAGATTTAGGTCCACTGAGTGATCGTATAGCCAATCTTGGCCAAGGATTAGGGGTTCTATCAGGTCGTCATCATGGCACACTAGTAATTTCGCTGTCATCGTCAAATCCTTAATGAGGATAGGAAGGTCCACCTCACCCATGCAAGGGGTTTCCATGCCTCCTAGGCCTATGAGGTATGCCTCAATTGGCCGCATTTCTATTCCTGAATCTTTATAGTGGGACCATCTAATCGCACTAGTCGCAGCACCCGAGTCAATTAAAGCCCTGAGTTCTTGGCTATGTTTACCGTGCTCTAGCCTTACTGTAAGGAATGGTCTCCTGTCCACTATGCTAGGATGAGTGGTTGACTTTACTTGACACATGGCCATGGGATATCTGGGTGATGTTTCCAGATGGTTATAATGTTCTCTCCCTAGTCCTTGTCTTCTTAGCTTCATGCGCTTAATGCGTTCTATGGCTTCTGCCTGAGCTTCCGCTCGTATTCTACTTTCTTCCTCCTTACGCTTCTTTGCCAATGTGAGTCGTCTAAGCATATCCTCAGTAAGAGGTTCCTGATATAGCTTGACTCTACAGCCACTAATGTAATTAGGCATTATATCTCCTTCTAAGGTGGCTAACTGTACCGCTCCACTAGTCGAAAGTCTGTTAATGATCATAGGTCCATAACCTCGCTTTTCTAACTTCCGTGCGTGCTGTTTCAGCGTATACACTAGAACTAAATCTCCTTCTTTTAGGCCTTTATCTTTCACATGTGCATCAAAATATGCCTTCTGTCGCTTCTTCGCTGCGTATATTCCTGCCGCTGCCCTCAGCCTTGTTTCTCCTAATCGTTCCAAGTCCATTATTCTCGCTGATAATTCATGGCCGTTCCACTGATGTTCTTGTGCAACCTTAAGGGTCGGTATCAAGAAGTCCAAGGGAAGCACTGCATTCTGACCAAAAACCATATGAAAGGGAGTTGCATTGAGTACGGTCTTGTAGGCCACTCGATATGCCCAAACAGCGTGGTGTAGCTGTTTGTCCCAATCTGAACGTTTATTGTTCACGAGTTTCGTCAGTACGGTACAAAGTATCTTGTTAGTGCTTTCAGCCTGACCATTGGCCTGAGGATGATATGGTGCAGATTTCTTGTGAATCACCATAAAATCCTGTAACAAATATTCAATGACCTGATTTAGAAAGTGAGTGCCTCGATCGCTCACTAACTCTATAGGCAATCCATATCTTGTAAAGACATTTTCAAATAAGAATTTTGCAGTCGTGTGAGCATCATTCTTTTTTGTAGCCTTTGCCTCTACCCATTTCGTCAGATAATCTGTAGCAACAATAATGTATTCCGCATGTGTACCTTTTGCAGGGGGGTTAATGGGTCCTACAAAGTCTATACCCCACTTAGAAAATGCACGTCCGCCCATCATGGGTTTCAATGGCATTTCATCTCTGCGAGTAGGAAACTGAGTTTTTTGGCACACGTCACATCTCTTTACATAGGTATGTGCATCCATGTGAAGAGTGGGCCACCATAATCCTGCAAAGAGGATGGCTTTGATTATCCTATCTGGTCCAAAATGGCCTCCTGCTACACCTTGGTGTGCAGTCTCTAGTATTCTCAGATAATCACTCTCATGAACACATTGTCTTAGATATCCATCTCGTCCTCTTTTGTATAAATTATCGCCAATAAGTGTATAGTCTTGAGCTTCCTGCTCTAGACTGCGTTGTCGAGCTAAGGTCATGCCTTGAGGGAATGTGCTCGTCATCAAGTAGGTCACTAAAGGTTCACTCCAGTCTGGTGTGAGAGACACATGATACAATGTAGCATGCTCTACTGGTGGTTTTTCACAACACACCTGACATTCTTTACACAACTTGTAGACATCTGCTTCCATAGAAGGCCAATATACTCCTAATCTATGCAGAGTCTGTAGTGTTCGATGTTTTGCATGATGTTGCTTTAGTGCACCTATGTGTGCTAATTGCAACCAATTCGCATGTTCTGATTCATCTACACAACAAGCAAGAATCTTTTGATTATCCTGTTTATATATGCTTCCTGCCATTATTTGATATCTCTGGGATTTGGTAATCTCTCCTTCTCTGATCTTTATCCTAGGATTCTTGGGTCCGTATGTCAGAATAGGGACTAAAGGCTTAGCCCATTCTGGAGCTATCTCAAGGTTAAACAAGTATGCATCTGGTAGATCATCCGCTACTCCTTGAGGAGCTTCTCCCGAGGTTAATCTTGAGAGGTGGTCAGCTCTAAGATGCGTCTTTCCTTTCCTAACTACCACTTCAAAATCATACTCCATGAGCAGTAGAAACCAACGTATCAGTCGTCCTGTGTTACAAGGTTTGTTGACTAAATATAATAGGGCTTGATGATCTGTAAAGAACTTGAATTTGTTGGCCAACAAGTAGTGCCTAAACTTCTTTACAGCGTAGATCATCCCTAATCCCTCTCTTTCCGTCGTGGTGTAATTTCTTTCTGCTGCGTTCAATTGTCTGCTAGCGTAAGCTATGGGGAGATCTATGTTACCTTCACTCGTGGGTTGTGCTAACACACATCCTATGGCGTAATTGGATGCATCCACATGTACATGGAATGGCTTACTCCAATCTGGGGTAGTCAATATGGGTGCTGAGCACAAACGTCGTTTAAGTTCATTGAATGAATTTTCGCATTCATCTGTCCACTCAAAATTGGTCAAAAGAGAGTACAGAGGCTTGGCTATGATTGCATACATGTGTATGAATCTCCTATAATAACCGTAATGGCCCATAAATGCCTGTACCTCCTTCACATTAGTTGGTCTAGGTAATTCTGCAATTACCTTCACCTTTTTCTCGTCCGTAGAGACTCCATTTTTCGACACAATGTGTCCTAGAATTTTGCCTTGTCTGACCATGAAAACGCATTTTTCTGGGTTCAAACAAACCTGATATTCTCGACATTTGTCAAATATTTGTCTTAACTCTGGGATATGTGTCTGCCTTACATTTGAATGAGCACATAAGTCATCGACGTAAACTTCCAAGCTCTTGCGTAAGAATTCCTTAAAAACATGACACATGAGTCGCTGGAAAGTAGCGGGTGCATTTGTCAAGCCAAATGGCATTACACGAAATGCAAATATGCCCCATTCTGTGGCAAAAGCCGTCTTGTGTTGGTCTTCTGGAGCAATGGCTACTTGGTTATAGCCTGAGAATCCATCAAGAAAGCTGTAAACTTCCTTGCCCGCAACTCTTTCCAATAGGTGTTCCGTGATAGGAAGAGGATAACTATCTCTAATCGTGGCGGCATTAACTTTTTTAAGGTTAATACACACACGCAATTTTCCATTCTTCTTGGGCACAACCACAATGGGGGATACCCATTCGGTATGCTCAATTTCGTAGATAAATCCTGCTTCTATCAACCGATCTATCTCCTCTTTAATCTTCGCAGCATAGTTATCGTTGTACGTGTACGGTTTCAGTTTTGTCGGTTTCGCATCTGGAGTCATAGGGATTCTATGAGAACATATATCTGGGTCTACTCCCTTCAAATCTTTGTAACTCCAAGCAAAAACATCTCTATATTCGCGCAATAGGGCAACTAACTCTTCTTCTTCTTCAGTCGTCAAATCGTGCCCTATGTAGGTGCATTTTTCTTCTTCTCCCTCTATGGCAACTATGACTTTCTTGGTTTTCTCCCGGTTATCATATACTTGTCCATCCTTCTCTTTTCTATTGGGCATTCGTACCATGATTCTTCTATCTTCAATTTCATATTTCTTGAAATTCTCGGGTACTTCAAATAAAGATTCTTCTTTTTCCGACATGGTTTCTTTCTTCTTTCTCTTCTTGCCTTCACTCTTAGTAGTCACTTCTGTGGCTAACCTTACCTCGTTCGTGATGTCCTCGTGTCTCTGAGTGTGAGTCTCTACTTCGTAGAAATATTCTTTCTCTGATGCAAAGGGTGGGTCCATGATAATTGATTCTAAATCAAAATCGCTTGCGTCCTCAAATGCATCAGTGTTTGGTTCGCACTCTTCTAAAATTGCATCGCACATGATTGGCTCTATCGTGAAAACTGAAATGTCATAGCCATCCTCGTCACAGTGGGGTGTCCATTGTTCTTCATTGATGGCTACATCCATGGTTGCTAGTATTTCCGCCCAACCATGGGGTTCAAACTCCTCGTCAGGGAATACTACAGGTGCATAGGCTGGATCTTGAAGGGTTCGTGGATGTTGTTCTGCACCTAAGGTCCTGGCTTCTAATCGTTCTTCCTCTTGTTTGGCTACTTTACACATCCATAAATGGGTATCCTCATGCAACCAAGAAGGATCTGATTCTACTGAGTGCACGGATTCCGTCTCTGCTGGTGTCTTATGGATGGTATTCCATTGTATTGGGGGTACATCTCTATGTGAATAGTCTTTAAGATTGACTTTGGTAGTCACTCCTAAATGTTGCAAGTACAAAGAATTAGTTCCCCAATCTTGTACGATTTGCAGCTGACGCATGAATGGTCGTCCCAATATCATCTCATACGCATGATTTTTAGCAAAGTCACAAATGGCAAAGGTATGCTCAAATTCTACACCACAAGTGGTGAGAGATATGCCTTCTAGTAAACCTAATGGTTTTTCTATGTGTCCATCAGCCATTTGTAGCTTCATCCTAGTGGGTCTGAGTGCTGGCTTACCCCATCGTTTCCATAAAGCGGTGGTAGCTATGGCTACTCCGGCTCCTGAATCTAAGATGGCTTTCGTGGTGTAGCCCTGATGGGTTATAGGAAGATATGTGTTACCTTCCTCTCCTTCGCTTACGTCTCCAATCTTTTCCACGGGTATCTCTGGTACCTTCTTATGTGATCCTCTCTGAGAGGGTGTGGTAGCTAGCTCAGGGAATTGATTTGCTACGTGCTTCCACAATTCTGGTTTTACTTTTAACAGTTCCTCCAGAGTGAGATTACACTGTACTTTAGTATTCTTGATCACTTCCGTGTTCCTAGGGATCACTGAGTCTTCATTCCTCACTATTATCGTGGGTGCTCTCATACTAATAGACTTTGCTTCCCAAGGTCCTGTGAACTGAGGTAATTCTTGTAAAGAATTAGATTCAAATCCTGTGGGTTCACTCAGGTGTTCCACCTCTACATCATCGTAAATAGAGGGGATGTCTTGGGGAAATTGTTCCTGCAAGTCGTCTATTTCTTGAATAGGAGGATGAGTTCCTTGTTCTTTTCTCCATTTCTCTTCTTGGATTTCTCTCAAAAATTCGTGTGAGTACTTACGTATGGAAGATAGATTATCTTGACTCTCTGTATTGGGTACTTGAGACAGGGATGGTGGATTCCTTTTCGGTGTCTCTGGGATAATAGGGTTCCTATGCTGATCCTTTTTCTCTTTGCTTTCAATCAAGTGTTCTAGCCTCTCCATTAGTCCTTGAAAGTGTAATTCCGGTTTTGCCATGTTATTCCAATTAAGATATCTAGAGGCTTCAAACAAAGCTTGTGCTAATTCTACCATTTTCATGCAAAGTTTAGTTCTCTCAATTTCTAGATCCGCTCGAGGGTAGTTTTTACTCATTTCCGTGACTTGAGGTCCCTCTTTTATTCTAGTCTGATATGCACGAAACATCATGTCTAGATCTTCCGGTATGGGTTCCGCTAAGACTGATCCTGATTTCTGAGCTGGGATTTCTTGGTTGGATTCTTGTGAAGCCAATTCTTGTATTTTGGCTCTAGATTCTCTTAGACTTCCTTCCAACTCACTTATCTTTTTACTCCATTTTCTCTTTATTCTTTCTCTGGAATCTTTCCAAGATTTCGTTTTTTTGCTACTCGATTCCGCAACTTCACTAGTTTCGGCTATTTTTTCATGATTAAGCTGTTGGTTTTGTAAGAGCGCCTGGGCTCTGGTTATAGCTTGGATAGGCACGTATGTAGGGTTGGATCCATCTGCGTTGTTTACAATACCTATCACGTTGATCGATGTCACATTTGAAGTGTTAACTGGGTTCTTAGGACAATCTTTGATTATGTGCTCTTTGCCACAGTCGGCACAAAAGCCTTGTATGCTATAGTACTGTGATTGCCTTACTATTGGGGGATGTGGACAATCCTTTATGAAATGGTCTCCTTGGCACCTAAAGCATGGTCCTCTAGGGCCCTGTGGTCTCTGTTGTCTCAATTGGGGCCGTGGGTTTGGGTTTGCGTTTGTGTACATCACATTAGTGTAATCTGGCTCCCAACTAGGTTCCATTGGTGGGCTATCATAATGATATGTCTCCACATGCTCTGGTGACTCCGTGTAATAGGCGGGTGGACTAGTTACATGAGTAGAGTCAAAACTGTTTGAGTTCGGGTCACTTTCGGTGATCAGGGGTGAAGAAGGCACTAAGGCCCTACTTAGGTTCTCTTCTGCAGCAGCGTATTTGACTGAGATGACATTCGCTGGTGGGGGTGGCTGCTGAGCTAAGACGGGTTGAGGTCTTTGTTGAGTCTGGTATGGGTAGTTCTGGGGAGGCCTATAGTAATAAGGCTGAGCATTGTATTGGCCTTGATACCTACCGGGCTGCTGGTATGTTTGTGGGTAGTTCTGTCTCACGGTTTGTTTGTTGTACGGGCAGTCCTGAGCCGTATGATTCGTGTATCTTCTCTCAATTGTACAATATTGGCCACTAGGGTTGGCGTGAGGTTGGGGTGCATTGGGGCACATGTTTGCCAAATGATTTCCACCACAAGTGTAACAACGTACATTTGTAGGTAGCTTGGGCACCTGTTTGCTAGAAACTCCTAGTTTTTGGGCCACTTTTTCTGCTAGGTCCTCTATCGAATTAGACAATTTTGTGGATGCTAGAGAAGAACAATCTGAGTCCTTATAGACCTTTGAGAGTTCTAATTCATCTCCTAAGTTGTCCTCAATGTCTATACATATTCTTACACACTCCTCTAGCGTTCTGGGTTCTTTTAGGTACACATAAGAGCGTAATTTAGCGCTCAACAAGCCATCTAGGAACAGTGATACTTGTTTGGCTTGTGAGGGTAGCTCTTGCATTGGACATCGCTCAACATATTGTCTGAATCTACGACCTGCCAATCTTACTGTTTCCTGAGGGGTTTGTTTAAAACTATGAATCAGCGAAGACGTGTCATGTCTAACCCCACTTTTAGAGAATTCAGTAATGAATGACTCTAAAAGGTGATGGATGTCTCTAAATTGCCTTTGTTGCAGTGGTTGGAACCAAGTTAAAGCTGTATTCTTTAACGTTAGTCCAAATGCATTGTACTGCGTGAACATGTCTTCAACTTGTTCTGCTCTTAGTACTTGCTTGAATTCTGCGACATGGTCATAGGGATCTCCTGTCCCATCAAAGTAATTTTTCATTGATTTTACTAATTGTGTAGGTCTCAATACTCTTGCGTGTTCACGTGGTCTAGGTAGAGGAAAATCATCTCTACCACCTGGTATTCCATGTTCTCTTTGTCTATCCGTCCTATTAGTGTTCGTGGTTGTTCTATCTCTCCCTATGGGGTGAATGAAGCTTACTTCCGGTCTCTCGTGATTTCCTTCTCTTTGATTTCCATGGGCTGAGGATGTTCCTGCCCCTTGTTGATTTGCATTCATGTTTGTCCGGGATGGAGGGAATATCAATTCACCTCTCCATGTGTATGTGTTTTTAGCGCGCTCAGGCACCACAAAGACTCTTTCTGAAGTCTCATCCAGGTATACCACCTTTCCAGGTGTATCTGGGTCCTTGAATTCATAGATTGTAATGATGCCTATCTCACCAGGGTTTTCCTTTCTGTACCTCCAAAAGGCTTCATCTGTCTCTTTATTTATGAACAACTCGGTGCTCCTGTTATCTTGAGGGATCCACTCTGGAATGAGTACTCTTGTTAATACGGATTTCCCTCTAGGTGTTCTCGGTTCTTCTAACGGTTCTTTTCCTTGAAATTTCCCTTCTGTCTCTAATTGGATTGTGCCAAACTCATTAGTATCGTTTGGCTGCGTACTCAAGATATACATGGTTCCTTCTTTGTCTATGTACGCGTCTCTCTCAAATTTCACCACTGGTCTTTCCAATCCAATGGGTTGATCAGGATTGTGCAGTTGCACCACTTGCCTCTGCAAACCATCCTCATAGATGCGAGCACCTAATCGGTTGGTTCGGAGAAACTCTAGCTGCGTTCTATAGGGTCCTTCAGGTTTTTCTAGGTATGCTACATGAGATCCTCCTGCTGGTCTGTCAGTGCTAAATGCCATTTCTGATTCACTTGATTCTGAGCTCAACTCGTAGGGATAACTACTGTTCAATTGCTGAGCCCAAGATCGTGCGGTGGTTCTTACACTAGCCTCCGATGATCTAAGGCTTCTTCTGTCCGACTTACCTATATGTTTGCCCGATCTAAGGTTCATTAATTTTCTTCCTTGCACGCTCAATTACACTCTTAGATCGTCAATGGTTCTTTGTGATTAATTCTTGGTTCCTTTTAATTTTTTTTCTTTGGATTCTTGTCTTAATTTATGCGTCAGGAATTCGACTTTCGTGATGATTTTAAGTTTTTCGTTCCGTCAGACTTATGTTCTTTTCTTTAGGTTTTCGCGTCACACACACCTTTACTTTAAGTCTTAGACTTGAAATAATTAAGTATCTTAAACTTGAGGCGTTCCTATCGACTTAAATCCACAATGCTAACGTTTTAGCCTAAGCTAAGAATTGACTGAGGGGGTTGAGTAATCTTCCAACCTCGAGTCGGCTTTTCTGGTTGCTCTGATGTCCTGTTGCCCAAGAAGCCGTGCTTCCCAAGCTCTGCTGTCTTCACTGCCTTGCTCGCTAGCCTTGGATTGCCCTTGCTAGACCTGGAAAATTCCAATGTTAGACCAATTCACTAGATGATTAAACACTTGAGCACGTACATCTTTTAAATCCCTTCCCTTTTTGCCCAAATTTTAATGTGTGCCCCCCTGGCTTCCTAGTCCCAAACTGGGTGAACCTCAAATTAGCCTATCCAAAAATAGACGTATACTTTATGAAAAAAACAGTTGAGGTCACGTAGTACTCGTCACGAGCTTTCTAACGAGCTATTAAGCTCAAAAAACGGACTTCGGATGAAAAAGTTATGAGCGTTCAGGCCCTGGGGGGTAAAAACTGACAATCCAATTTTCCCTCAAATATGAGCTAAGGGGTCTCCTATGAGTCTAATGGTCCAAAAATTTTCCAAAAATACCCTCAAATTTGGTCAAAAATTGAAGTCCAAAATTTGCGATGGGGGTGGGCAATCGCGATGGTCTGGGACCGTCGCGATGGTCCGAAAAAACGAACAATCGCGATGGCGCGGGTCAGCGGTCAAAGTTGGACAATCGCGATGGCGCGAAAAAGTGGACCGTCGCGATGGCGTGGGATTTGGACAATCGCGATGGCCCGAGAAGGCAAACCGTCGCGATGGCTCGAAGTGAACGATCGCGATGGCGTGAGGTCGAACCGTCGCGATGGCCCGAAAAATGAACCGTCGCGATGGCGTGATCAGGCGGACAATCGCGATGGCGCGGTCAACGGTCAACGGTGGACAATCGCGATGGTCCGAAGTGAACCGTCGCGATGGTCCGCGATGCGATGGCTTGAGCCAATCGCGATGGTCCGAAGTTGGGCTGTCGCGATGGTCCAAAAATTGAACCGTCGCGATGGTCTATCGTGACACGTGGCACTGTCGTGGCGATGGCATGAGCCAATCGCGATGGTCCGGGGTCAAATGAACCGTCGCGATGGTCCGACTGGACCGTCGCGATGGCTCAAGTGAACCGTCGCGATGGTCCGAAAAAGCGAACCGTCGCGATGGTCCGGCCGAGCCGTCGCGATGGCGTGAGCCTATCGCGATGGTGCGACACAATCGCGATGGTCCGAGCCAATCGCGATGGTCCACCAAATGACGAATTTTCAAAATGCAAATTTGGTTCCGTGTATGCGCAAGGGTCGCCTATCGAGTGGTGTGGTCGCCTACCTCAAAAACCGAAAAGTGCAGACCATCGCGATGGTCCGCCACACTCGGAAATCTCTGACAGAAAACACATTTTTTACCTTTTGGATGCTTTCCTGATGCTCTGAAGCTCTGTACCTGCAAGAAAACTCAAGAAAACACAAGTGCATACAAGCGCAAAAACTCTCTCTCGCTCTCTCGCACGCACAAATGAGGGGAAAGGAGGTGAATGGGTGGATATGGTGAATTTTCTGATTTTTTTTGGAAATGGAGATGATGATGCGATGCTGAAGATGGAGTATGGGGAAGGTGGAAAACACTAAAAATTAAGTAAAAACAACAACAAAAACTGAAATTTTTACCTTCCAACGCCACTTCTTGCTATACTCTTACCATCACACATTCGTCCTAGACTCGATCCCCGGCAACGGCGCCAAATTTGGTGTTGCTCTAGCACAATGGTGAGAACCACGTTAAGAAGCTTCACCTCCTTAATGTCAATCCGAGGGAGAGGTAGGAGTGATATGAAGATCGTGAACGTGAGATGATGTGAGAGTGAAGGTGAGAAGCACAAAGATGCACACACACATACACACACACGATGAAGAGACAAGCAAGACACAATGGAAGGTGGGAAATTAGCTCTATTACTCAAGAATACTCTTACAAGCTCAAGAATAACTCTAATCTCAAACAAGCTACAATGAACCGCCCTCAAAAATGAGCTCTCTAGCTCTTTTTATAGTTTCTAGACTAGTTTTGACCGGTTTCACATCTAGTGACCGGCCTAGTTAAAAATTAGGTCCTAGAGGCTATTTGGGAGGGTAAACGATGTCTAAAAATAACGAAATTTGGTACGAGTATTTTACCTAAGCTCCTCAAGCTCGAGGACTCCTCGGCTTGCACAAAATGGAGCTATGGATTACAAAATTGGGGTTTTCTCTATATTACATATGTTACAAGAGTGATGAAAATCACTGTTGGATATTTGAAGAGGTAATAAAAACATAATTGTTTGAAAAAATGATCCGACTGGCTCCCTGCTCTGTCTTTACATGCTTCCGTGGCGTCTGTGCCTCTGACTGCTTCCAACACACACATACACACATAGACACATACACACATAATGATGCATACACACACATACATATGCATACACACACATATGCATACATACATGCATACACATACACACACATAGATACATACATACACATAAATACATACACAGTCATAGACACACACACATACACATAGACACACACACATACACATACACATACACACATAGACACATACACGTAATGATGCATACACACATACACATGCATACATAGACACACATAATGATGCATACACACACATATATATGCATACACACACATATGCATACATACATGCATACACATACACACATAGACACATACACACACATAGATACATACATACACATAAACACATACACACTCATAAACACACACACACACATAGACACACACACATATACACACATACACACATAGACACATGCACACGTAATGATGCATACACACATACACATGCATACATAGACACACATAATGATGCATACACACACATACATATGCATACACACACATATGCATACATACATGCATACACATACACACATAGATACATACACACACATAGATACATACATATACATAAACACATACACACTCATAGACACACACACATACACATAGACAACACACACATATACCTACACACATACACACATAGACACATACACACATAATGATGCATACACACACATACACATGCATACACACACATATGCATACATACATGCATACACATACACACATACACACATAGACACATACACACACATAGATACATACACACACATACACATGCATACACACATACAAACACATACACACATAGACACATACACACGTAATGATGCATACACACATACACATGCATACATAGACACACATAATGATGCATACACACACATACATATGTATACACACACATATGCATACATACATGCATACACATACACACATAGACACATACACATACATAGATACATACATACACATAAACACATACACACTCATAAACACACACACATACACATAGACACACACACATATACACACACATAGACACATGCACACGTAATGATGCATACACACATACACATGCATACATAGACACACATAATGATGCATACACACACATACATATGTATACACACACATATGCATACATACATGCATACACATACACACATAGACACATACACACACATAGATACATACATACACATAAACACATACACACTCATAAACACACACACATACACATAGACACACACACATATACACACACATACACACATAGACACATGCACACGTAATGATGCATACACACATACACATGCATACATAGACACACATAATGATGCATACACACACATATGCATACATACATGCATACACATACACACATAGATACATACACACACATAGATACATACATATACATAAACACATACACACTCATAGACACACACACATACACATAGACAACACACACATATACCTACACACATACACACATAGACACATACACACATAACGATGCATACACACACATACACATGCATACACACACATATGCATACATACATGCATACACATACACACATAGACACATACACACACATAGATACATACACACATACAAACACATATACACACACACATACACACATAGACTGATACACACGTAATGATGCATACACACATACACATGCATACATAGACACACATAATGATGCATACACACACATACATATGCATACACACACATATGCATACATACATGCATACACATACACACATAGACACATACACACACATAGATACATAGATATACATAAACACATACACACTCATATACACACACACATACACATAGACAACACACACATATACATACACACATACACACATGGACACATACACACATAATGATGCATACACACACATACACATGCATACACACATATATGCATACATACATGCATACACATACACACATAGACACATACACACACATAGATACATACATACACATAAACACATACACACTCATAGACACACACACATACACATAGACACACACACATACACACACACATATACACACACACAAACACACATAGACACTTACACACATAATGATGCATACACACACATACACATGCATTCACACATACACACACACATACACACATAGACACATACACACGTAATGATGCATACACACATACACATGCATACATAGACACACATAATGATGCATACACACACATACATATGCATACACACACATATGCATACATACATGCATACACATACACACATAGACACATACACACACATAGATACATACATATACATAAACACATACACACTCATAGACACACACACATACACATAGACAACACACACATATACATACACACATACACACATAATGATGCATACACACACATACACATTCATACACACATATATGCATACATACATGCATACACATACACACATAGACACATACACACACATAGATACATACATACACATAAACACATACACACTCATAGACACACACACATACACATAGACACACACACACACATATACACACACACAAAAACACATAGACACTTACACACATAATGATGCATACACACACATACACATGCATACACACACATAAGATATTGTATGGTCGAAAATAATAAGAGGCGAGCTAACATACCACCTGAGTCGTGGTAGTTTTTTCGTAGACAGCTACGTCTTCAGGAGTCATTTCCTTAGCAGAAGGTACACAAATTAATAGTTTATATTTATAATTTTTATATATTTTAGTAATTTTTTACATTTAATTTATGTATTTTTTTTCTTGAATAAACAGGCTGCTGCAAAGAAGAGAGTGGAGTCGGGCCACACATCGCACTTAGGCCAAATGGGCCATAATGGTTTTGTAGCTACGTTTGTAAGTATATGTGTTATTGTGAGTATATTTTTTATTTTAGTTAAAATGCAAGCAACTAATGTTTTTTATTTGTTTCATTGCAGCGAAAGGATTATGGCCGATATCCTACGAAACACGAGATCGAGTATGCTACACATTTTGGATATCGGCGTTTGGGCGAGTATATACAAGATCATCCTCATGCCTTTGTGAGTATTTTTAAATTTTATATAATTATTTTGTTGTTATGAATGTTTTAATTATTTTATTGATTTATGTTTGTTATATGTAATACAGGAGTATTATGGGGAGACAAATATGGATGAGGTGGAGAGACAAACACAGGAGGGACGATCTCGATCGCCACAGGGTGATCATGACGATGAGGATGAGGAAGATCAGGATGATCATGATATTGCTGATGATGATGATGATTAGGATTTTAGTTGATTATGACATTGGATTATATGTATTTACATTGATATATATATATATATATATATATATATATATATATATATATATATATATATATATATATATATATATATATATATATATATATATTTATATATATATATATTATCTATATATTTTTCATTTTAGTTATGTTTTGAATTGTATGCATGTGTATATGTGTTTTAATACTTTAATTATAGAATTCATTCATATGTGTGTACCTAAGTGTATATGTATGTGTGTGTATATGTATGTATGTGCATGTGTATGTGTGTGTATATGTATGTATGTGCATGTGCATGTATAAGTGTATATGTGTGTATGAGTATGTGCATGTGCATGTGTATGTGTGTGTATGTGCATGTATATGTGTATATGTAGGTATGTGCATGTGTGTGTGCATGTGTATATGTGTTTTAATACTTTAATTATATAATTCATTCATATGTGTGTACCTAAGTGTATATGTATGTGTGTGTATATGTATGTATGTGCATGTGTATGTGTGTGCATATGTATGTATGTGCACATGCATGTATAAGTATATATGTGTTTATGAGTATGTGCATGTGCATGTGTATGTGTGTGTATATGTATATGCATGTATATGTATAACTCTATGTGTATGTATGTGTATGTGCATGTATATGTGTATATGTAGGTATATGCATGTGTGTGTGCATGTGTATATGTGTTTTAATACTTTAATTATATAATTCATTCATATGTGTGTACCTAAGTGTATATGTATGTGTGTGTATATGTATGTATGTGCATGTGTATGTGTGTGTATATGTATGTATGTGTGTGTATATGTATATGCATGTATATGTATAACTCTATGTGTATGTGTGTGTATGTGCATGTATATGTGTATATGTAGGTATGTGCATGTGTGTGTGCATGTGTATATGTGTTTTAATACTTTAATTATATAATTCATTCATATGTGTGTACCTAAGTGTATATGTATGTGTGTGTATATGTCATGTATGTGCATGTGTATGTGTGCGTATATGTATGTATATGCATGTGCATGTATAAGTGTATATGTATGTATCAATATGTGCATGTTCTTGTGTATGTGTGTGTATATGTATAACTCTATGTGTATGTGTGTGTATGTGCATGTATATGTGTATATGTAGGTATATGCATGTGTGTGCATCTTCATCATGTATAAGTGTATGAGTGCATATCAATAAGTGTGAGTATGGTATGTAATGAGAATAACACAATTCAAATGATCTACAAATAATAGAAATTGTACTTACAATTGTTAGCCATAGTTTTTGCTTGGTTAGCTTCTTGAATAACCTGCAATAAAGAGAGAAAGAAAAGAGAGAGAGAGAGAGAGAGAGAGAGAGATCTAGAGAGAGAGAGAGAGATCTAGAGAGAGAGAGAGAGAGATAATTCAAAGAGAGAAAGATGTAAAAAGAGAGAAACAAAGACAGAGGGAGAGAATAACAGAGAGCTTAGGCAAAACAACAATTCTGCATATACTTGCTTCAGCTCGTAAGCGCAACGCAATTGCGAACGTTGGAGAGCTCTTCGATCGGATGCGTGAAAATGCCGATTGCAGAGCCTCCAACGTTTTAATTTTTGTCTGTCAACAGATCGTCGTGTAAGCGATGCTATTCGTCGTCGTATAAGCGATATTTTTAGCGTCCCTTATGCAACAGTTAGTAGCGTCGCTTATGCGACACGAAAAAGCGTCGCTTATGTGATGCAAAAAAGCGTCGCTTAATCGACGCCTTTAACTAGCGTCGTTTAAGCAAAGTTGTACGAAAGCGTCGCAATCCAAGTCGCAAATACCGTTGTTTTTTGCGTCGTCTAATCAACGGTCCGCGCTCGACGCTAGTTACGATGCAAGTTGCAATTTTATAGCGACGAAATTCTGTCGCCTTAACCGTCGCTATACGCCCGTATTCCTTGTAGTGTCAATTTTGGTCCATCCTAACTTTTTACAAAGTGCTGCAGTAGCTATGTTTACACCAGATCCACCATCAACTAGTAATTGAGTAATCTTATGATTTTTGTACCATACCGTAATTAAAGGGACCGAATGATCCACCGTAGAGTCAGTTTTCGGTTGTACCGTCGCTGTTGCTGGAATGCAGGAAGATCCCAGACTGAGCTGTTGCTGAAATTGTTGCCGAACTCCTGGTACTAATGCAAGTAATTGTCCAAGAGGAAGAGTAATGGATGCCTTAGATAAAATTTCCCATGCCTGTTCTGCTTGACTTGTACCTTTTACTGATTCTGAAGATGTTGCATCAGTTACTGGGATTCAATCTTGCTCCTGTGCGGTTTCCTTTGGCAGCGGAACTTGTGTCATCGGAATTGGATCTGGGAATACTGTAGGTTCTGTGGTGGTCCATTGACTAGCTTTGTCATACATTCTCTGTTGCTCACGAATACCTTGGTTCAAATACTTCAGCTACTGGTTGCAACGGCTTATCGGATCGGGTCTGAACTACCGTAGCTTGTGTTTCAATTGGTGTGATATGAACCATATTTGTCATAGGGTTTTGGTGCTCTTTCTTCCTCTGATCATATTCGGCTGCATCTTTACAGAATCTTCTGATGTGACCAAACTCACCGCAAAAATGACAGCGAGGTGGTTGCAAGGCATTACCTTCTTGTGATGTTCCTGTTTGCCAACGATTTCCATTATAGTTGGTATTCCTCTGTCCTCTATAATTTTTGTATCCTTGCTGCTGATTATTTCTCATCTGAGGAGGTACATTTACTGTTGTTGTTCCCTGCACTTTGGCGTTATAAGCACAGTTTTTGGTGGAATGTCCGGTTGTATTGCAGATAGTGCAATACATCTGATTAAGTGCACAAGTGGCACTAGTATGCCCTGAATTCTTGCACGTGGTGCAGTACATCTGTCTAGTCGTATCTTCTGCAATATTTTTACTAGTTTTTAACCATTCTAGGTCTTCGGTAAAACCTCCAACCTTATTCTCGAGCTGCAAAGCCATTGCAATAACCGCATCTAGCGTCATAGCTCCCACACAATGAATGATCATAATCTATCGGCGCTGCGGAGTTAACCCATTAATAAACCACTGCGTGATGACATCATCCGATAAATTAGCATGTGCCAGAGGTAGTTGTCTCAAATGAGTTCTGAATAGGGTGGCATATTCCAGCTTCTATCTATTATTCTGCAGGTAATCGAAAATTTCGGCAGGATTCTTCTTTAGTCGGAATCTCTGCAGAAACGCATCCCTCACTGCTTCATAGGTGCCAAAATGGTTGATATCATATTCTGTAAGCCACCTCGCTGCTTCATTAACTAAGTTTGACTGGAATACTATGGCCTTATATGCCGGATCAGGTGGATGATTAAGTACTGCATAACTAATTTCAAAGGTTCGTACATGAGCATCTGGATCATCACCTGGAAATTCACTGAATTTCGTGTAGGTAACTCCTGTTAGAACCGGACGAGGTGGAAGTAGTTGTTGCTGTTGTTATTTTTGTTGTTGTTGTTGTTGTTGTTGTTGCCCACTCATGTTTGCTGTTGTATTGTTACTATCTTCTGAGTTCCAAGGTTGAATTTCTTGACCATCGGAATCTGTATCGTCAGCCTCTGCACTCTCCGGTTTGATAATACCGTTCAATCTCTTTCGGATTTCTGCTTCGAATAAGCTACCTTTCTCCTTGATATCAAATGTAGGGAAGCTTACTCTAAATAGTGGTGACCGGAATGAAGATTCACCAGGAAATGGTAAACTGTCAGCGGGAGACTGTGAACTCTCTGTAACAGGAACCGATATATCACCAAAATTTGTAGAAATTTCACCAAAACAAGGTACTTTTTCACCTTCACTGATTTCTTTGGCCAACACACTTCTATCCTCAGACAAATTCAAATCTTGACCAGATGGTGTTAAGTTAACTGCATACTGCGTCTTGGTAGACTCTGGAGTTACTATATCTTCAATAGACTGTGCCGAAATTGCACCGGAATCTGCCGAAATTGCAGTACGTTCCACCGGAATACTACCGGAATCACTACTATCGTTCTTCGCTTCCTTGACAACTGGGTTAAAATTATCTGCGCTTCTAGCTCCTGGGGGCGTCCTTAGCAAATTAGGTATCTCCCAAGACTGTTGGTTTCTCCTATACTTCGGGTACGTCTCACCGAAACAAGTAACCGGCATATATCACGTTTGCAATACTTACGTACTACTCTTCCTTACTGTCGGTTCACAATCTATGACCACTTTCTCACAATCAATGTACAACACTCTGGTGTCACTTTCCCACAACTATATTGCATCACTCTGGTGCCACATTCCCACAGACGGCGCCAGTGTTATTGATTAGTTATTGATTCCGCTCATGCATGCACACCGTAGTTATGAGGTTATCATCTCAACATCTCGCGATGATTAACAATTTCAATTGCCTCCTGTTGCCAAGTATCTACTTAACCTTTTTTGTTTCGTTGTTAATCACTATTGTATTTGTGTGCTTTGCGTGCTTGTGCTCTCTGTATACCCTGTGCAATTGTGTTCTTATGCTTGTGTGTGCGTACCATGGAAGCGTTAGCAAACTTTGCTGCGTTCCGTGATGGACTCCCTGCAGATGTAGGCGAGTTCTTGCGAATCCGCGGGTTGGCCAATTTCGCTGAATTGCCTTGGCATTCAGTGGAATGTCACCCGTTCTACGCCCAAATCATCACCGCCATCGCTGCCACACCTGCTATAGAGCAGAGTTGGCCAATCACCTCATTACCATCTCGAATAGTAATAACTTTACAGACTTTTGCTCATGCTTTTCGCCTTACTCCGCAAGGCCGAGAAAATGGACCCAACCTTCCAATCGCTACAATGAATTCGTTATTTCCCAGACATTCTTCTAATGAATATGCTATCCTTTGTCGCCCTGACCCTGAGAGGACAGCCCTGCAATTTTTAGTAGCAATACTAAATTTGCAGAAGCGTACATATGGCATATCCCGTCCTTTCTATTCGGCAATAGATATGGCTGCCAGAGAGCCTGTAAATTTTGCCTCCTACTATTTCTGTCACATTCACAAAGAATGCGTTTCAGTAATTAAACAAGTCAACAAGGGTGATATGCCACGTTCCCACCTCCCCCACATATTAAGTTTCCTGTTTCCGGCCATACAAGCAGCACAACCACCACCAAGAGGTCCAGTATTACATCATGAAGAATCAGTGCAGATACTGGAAGACGACGAAGAGGATGACGAAGAACTATTTCAGCTCCTTCGCTGAAAACGTATCAGAATCAGTTCATCTGATAGTCAAGTACAGAATTTGGTTGTCGAAAAAGAAGACAACAACAACGAAGAAGAGACTTTTCAGGACACTGCAACATCCATGTATCATGATTCATCAGCACAGTCCTTTTCAGAGCAGCAACAAGAGCATGATGATACCACCAACTCTGGAGATAGTTCTTCTAAAGAAGAATCTCAGCAACAATCTGAACAGGAAAAGCAAGTGCATCGAGAGGTAGATCAATAGGTTCAAATTGAGTTGCATGTGTAGGTTTCTTTCTTGTGGATTTCTCAATTTCTAGATTATACTCAACCATGAAGATAAAGTATGGCTTATACTAGAGTTCGTTAATAGAGATGTACCTTCGTGATGTCAAGTTTGCAAAGTATGTAGATTGAAGAATCTTTTCTTCGATCATTGCCATAGCTTGTAGTTACACTTTGACATGCGTAGAATGATTCTTTCCCAATTCCTCAACAAGCTTCATCCACACTGGTGTGGGGAGTTCAAATGTGTCTTGACCCTCTTCGATCACACGTCCGCCAAGGGCAGGATGTGGTTCATACTCCTCGTCACAAGTAGCCTCCATCGGGATGGTCATTATCTCCTCAGCAGTCGGGATTTTTGGTGGTGAATCCGGTTTAGGTATCTCTAATGCATCTGGTATTTGAGCTTGGAGCTCTAGCACAAGTGCTCGTAATGTAGTCGATTCCTCCAATATTTTCGATGGCATGACTTCCTAGATGGTAGGTGGTTGAACAACTCCTTGAAGTGTAGAATTACATTCACTTTTAATTATTTGATATTCCTTTGTCAATTTGTCATAATCTTCTAGTAAGCATGCATGATCTTCTAGCAATAACTATATAGTTTCTGACGGGACAACCTTGAAGCGACTTGGAATGATTGGTTCATCGAGTTTGTCCAAGGTGGCTTCCATATTTTCTCTATTTTGGTCTTGCAAGCGGTGATTTTCCTCTTTATTCACTGTGAGATGACATCTCAATAGTTCATATTGCATGTTAAAGTGGCATTTCTAAAGAACTGGAATCGTATATGCTCTTCTGCTTTAGTGATTGCTTCTTTGGTTTTCTGCTCCAACTCCAACCCCATTGAGTTATAGGCATCTCAAAGTTCCTGATGTCCTCCGTTTAGAGATGCGTTATTGATCGTTAACGAATTGAGATTCGCCTGGAGTTTTGTGGTTGTCTACTGTGTAAGAAAATAACAACACATCGGAATAGACCTAGAGACAGAGTTGAGAGAAAAATGCAGACAAAGATAGATGCAAACTGAGAGATAGAGTACTCAAATTCTCAAATTGCCAAGCATAATGGAGTTACAATGATGGTGTTGTCCGCCTGTGCACTCCCAATGTGGAGCTTAGATGGCGATCTAGACACTCTAGATGAAGGGCTTATTAGTGCGCAATGTTGTGTAAAGCTGAACCTGGGCCATGCTTATATAGCTTTTACAAGGCGGTTCGATATAGATAAACGTAGTTGGGAGATACAAAATAGTCTGTAAAATATACGATCTGACAATATCTCTACGACCAGAAGTCCTACCGTCTCGGCCCTATGGGATGGGGGGATAGGCCCCCCGGACCCCGCAAAAGGGGGCCCTCTACACTCCCCCCATTAAGGTTCTATAAGGAAACTGTACGATGCCACAGGGCCTTTATTTTCACCTTAAATGGCAACCCAATGGCCTGGAAGTCTATGCCCTACCTAACCTAATGGCTAGGCTCACAAAGATCATCTACAACCATCAACGGTCACACATAGACCTCATCTAACTTGGAAGTTAGGGTTCCAGAAATGTCCGGGCTCTCGTAATGGCTTCTCCTCATAATGGGGGCCTTACAACTTAGAGCACCATGGATCATTTGTGGTAACACGAGGGTGGAGTATTGAGCATATCTAACATCCTGTAGAGCCTAGTAGTTATGCCCTAATGATGCGAATTCCTCTCGAACTTGGTGCATGCATGCAAACATTTTTTGGAATGCATTATCTATAGTGGATGATGCAAATAGTGATGGTGTCCTCAAAAATGATTTTTGGTCAGTATGTGATGCAGAGGGGATAGGGGTGGGGTGAGGGATTGTCAATGCTATGGTGATGGTGGAAAAGTGTGTAGATGTGAGTGGGTGTAGCATGGTAGTAGAAGTGAGTGAGGGTGCGATGGGTGGTGAGATATCCATATTTCTAAATGTGCGATCTACTGAACTAATAATGAACAATGGGGTGACCATGGATGGGTGTGTGGGTGTAAGTACAGGGTTTACAGATGTGGAACGTTACATGAGGGTGTTCAAAAATTGATTGCTGCATAGGAGAGGATGGAGGTAATGTACTGAGACTAGGGGGTGTCACTGGCGAAAAAAGTGATAGGGCTTTGTAATGGGAAGAAGGGAGTTGATGAAATGGAAGGGGGGAGGAAAGGGTTGGGAGGAATTGAGGGAAACATTGATGTGGGAAAGGGGGTGTACGGCAAGGTGGAAGGAGTGGAGATAGGTTGCACTAGGGCTTGTGCTAAGGTAGTCTAGATGGTTTGATTAAGGGAGGATGTGCTTAGGAAAGGGGGAACTGAATGTACAGGTGACTGGAGGGTTTCTTTGGGACTTGAGGTGAGGTCCACAATTGTGGTGGGTATGAATGTTGATGGATGTGGAGGAGACTCAATAATGATAGCATCATCATGGGATGGCATATCGATAACAATTATGGCTTCTCTTTGACTGGATGGCCGTGCTTCGATAGGTACTCGTATGTATTCACATGGCCTAGACATCAAATGGATGTGTCAGGGATCAAACTATGATAGGGGCTTCCGTTTGAGGAAATGCCATGCTTCCACAATTCCTATTACCTGGACTAATTCATTGAATGCGTTCACAAAAGAAGCTTCAAAACCACCGCTTGCCAATTCTTGTTGTAGGATTTCTTTACTTTCTTGTTCTGTAATTCGATGGCTTGCCCATACAACTTGCATATTTCTATATAGCTTTTGGATGGTAATTGTATAAGCAGTTGAATCTAATGTATCCTCTTCCCTGGTGCTTGTATCTCCTTGACCTTCGATTTGCTTCTCTTGTTGTCCTTGTTCATCATCCTCTTGTGAGTCTTGACTCTGTTGACTATCTCCTTCGTCATCGTCTTCCTCAATAACTGTTTTCTCTTCTTCATCTACTGTTTGACTGCTCTCATATTTTGGGGGGAGCTCAAGTAACTCTAACGTTCATACTCCTGTGAAAAGAATTGTACTTCAGACATGAAATTTGCTTGACAAGGCATCTTGCATCTCAAAGTCGAAGGTCGTATTGAGTGGTTTGGCCTCTAAGTTGGGTATCAAGAAGGTAAATGCCTTGACACCAATGTGGTTGGGCTTCTCATGCTTGAGTAGTAGTGGTCTGAGGGGTAGTGGTAGGGGTGGCTTCAGAGGTTATAGCTGCACTAGGAGTATCTTTGGTTGTGATAGGGCGTGATAGGCGAATTTGAATAGGAGGTACTGCCACTAGAGGCTCTGTTGGGGACTGCTGTGGGGAAGGTTGAGGTGATGGCGATGTTGGTACTTGTAGGCATGGTATTGTACCCTCATACGTTTTCCTATTCTTAACTTGGTTGACTTATGGGATTTCTGGAAGCTCCTTAAATTGCTTTAATTCCTCACTAGTCATGGCGCGCTCAATAGGGATATCATATGCTAGGCACATATACACAATCCTGGTGATCGCACAACAATCGTGAATAAATCTCTTTCATGCCCATCTTTGTTGTGCCAAATATAATTGCACTTGAATCCAGCTGGTAAGATCAACGGTTTGGGGTCCTATATTTGCCAAACAAAGTCCAAACCAAATATGTTTATGAGGTAGCGTAAAATGATCTTGCATCGAGAAGGCAAAATGTTGCATGCAAATGCGTAACGGCTTTGACAACTCAAGTGTTATAGCTGAAATATTAGCCCATTTGAGAACATCTCCTTTCGTCATTGGTTCCAGTATGAGCCTTTCCTGTTTCGATGGTGTATGCGTACCATGGATTTTCAGTGCTACTCTGATGAGATCTGCTGATAGGTAGAACTTCCTGAATGGTGGATCTGCAACTAATGATGGAAAAAAGAATGTGCCTGGAAGCTCCTTCCTTATAGGGGAGTTGTAGCATGGTGGCCAAATAAAAGCAACGATAAAAGTTAGGCTTGGGAAGGGGAGCACTGAAATATTCCATAAATCTCACCATTTCCCAAATTGGTCCTAACTCTTCTGAATTCTAGAGGACTTCAAAATCCAGGGAAAAGGATTGATATCTTCCCCACTTATCTCCATTAAAGCACAAAGTGGCATCATAGATGTGATCTACATCTACCAACAATCTTGCTAATCCTTGGAACCAATGGGAATTGTTGTGTACTTTCTCTATCCTTCCTATGGGGAGATCGTTGATAGGCATTAGTCCCATGGAGTCCTGAAAAGATGGAGGCCTTATTGAAGGGTGTGCCTCTACCAATAGATTCTCAAAGTCCACAACTGACGTGCTGGTACTAGCACCAAAAGTTCCTTCGACTTGCATGTGGATGCTGAGTGCTTGTGTAAGTTATCTGCTACAAAAGGATAGCACATTAGTATGGAAATTAATTATGATCCCAATAAAGTGAGATCGCAATCCCTTTCCATAAACTGATGTGTAGCCTTGTGTGTGGGTTGATTGTGTAATGATGTCTCAGCAACTAATGCAGGTCTCTAGATTGGTCGCATGCTCTAAATAATTCACGCATATGTTTTCAAGAGAGATGTCATTACAAGGATTAATGAGTTAGTAGTGGTTATTTTTACGAGGATTAAGGGGTAGGGAGTGTTTACAAAGATGAGGGTTAGTGCAAGGAGTTTTCATACTATCCAATGGTGTATGAGGGGTTTTGGGGGCTTTTTGGCACGCACTTTCTAAGGGTTGGTGAATGATCATAATTCCTTGGGTGAGATACAAGGGGTGAGTTTGGAGTAGATGAGGTTGGTGAGTGTGTTTTTGCAGGAGTAGCTATTGCATGGTTTGATTTTTGAGCCATGAGATAGGCTTTGGGTATCTTGACTTGAGTGCTATTGGGCTTGGTTGTCAGATACTTCTTTGGTATGCAAACTTGTCGAATTTGAATTGATGGAGAATGTCTAGGTGTTTTGGAACATTGAGGTTGAGGTGTCTTGTGGTATCCATACTTGTCTTGCACTGTTGGAGATGGCCAGTGTTTGATGACCTTGTGGTATCCATACTTGTTTTGTACCAATTGATTTGGCATGCTTGTGCTTCCTCCACCATAGGATAATCGAGGGGATGTTGTTGTCAGTTGGGGTTTCCAAGTCCTGGTTGAATTTTCTGTGGTGGTGGTTGAGAGGTCGGGTTGACACTCTGCTTTGGAAAAGAAGGGAGGACCAACACTTGCATGACCTACCCATCATGAGGTGAGGCATGTTGCACAATAGATCTAGGCCTAGAGGAAGTGTGGAGGTTGAACTCGAGGAGACATTTTTTCGTTGATGATACCCATCTATCCACCTATAGTGCCCATTTGGCGAGTGATAGTGCCCATCCAACCCAGGGTAGTCATTGGAGGGGGATTTGTCCAAAAATCTTTTGGTCCTCCTTTGCACGTATTACGTATGGGATGTGGTTACTTTCCTTTGATTGGGCATGGTTAGGAAACTCGAGCGGTATTACTCACTGGTAACCTGCTATCCTAAGCTAAAGAAAGGATTTTTTAAAGTTCAAGTCCATAGAGTGATCTTATAACCAATCTTGGCCAAGGATCAATGGCTCTATCAGGTCATCATCGTAACAAACTAGGAGCTTCACTATCAAGGTTACATCTTCTATGAGGATAGGAAGGTCCACCTCACCCATGCAAGGGGTTTCCATGCCTCCTAGCCCTATGAGGTATGCCTCTCTAGAACATATTTTTAGTCCCATGTCTTGGTAGTGAGACCACCTAATTGCACTAGTTGTAGCACTTGAATTAAGCAGTGCCCTAATCTCCTTGATTGTACTATCTTGCCCTAGACTAATTGTAATGAATGGTCTTCTATTCACTATGCTGGGACTTGTAGTTGACTTCGTCTCGCACATTGCCATAGGATATCTATGGGCTTCAATGTTGGTTCCGAGGGTCACCTAGAGGCCTTCTAATTGGTTATAGCATTCTCTTCCTAGCCCTTGTCTTCTTAATTTCATACATTTAATGCATTCTAAGGCTTCTGGTTGAGCTTCTTCTATTATTTGCTTCTCTTCCTCTTTACTTCTCCTTGCCAACGTGAGTCGTCTAAGCATATCCTTAGTGAGAGTTCTTGATACAACCTGACTCTACAACCACTAATATAGTTAGGCAGTGTCTCTCCTTCTAGAGTGGCTAATTGTACCACTTCGCTTGTTGAAAGCCTGTTTACAATCATAGGTCCATAACATTTTTTCTCTAGTTTTCTTGCATGTTGCTTCAACATGTACACTAAGACTAAGTCTTTCTTTCAAGCCTTTGTCTTTCACATGTGCATCAAAATATGCTTTTTTGTCGCTTCTTGGCTGCATATATGCCTGCTGTCACTTTGAACCTAGTCTCTCCTAATTGTTCCAAGTCCATGATCCTTGATGATAACTCGTGGCCAGTCCATTGATGTTCTTGTGCTACCTTAAGGGTGGGTATCAAAAAATCCAAGGGAAGCACTGCATTTTAACCAAAGACCATTTGAAAGGAAGTTGCATTGAGTACGGTCTTGTAGGCCACTCGATATGCCCAAACAATGTGATGTAACTATTTGTCGCAATCTGAACATTTGTTGTTTACGAGTTTAGTCAGTACATTGCAAAGGATCTTGTTAGTACTTTCTGCCTGTCTATTGGCTTGAGGATGATATGGTGCAAACTTCTTGTGAATCACCATAAAATCTATAATAGATATTCAATGGCTTGGTTTAGAAAGTGAGCCCCTCTATCATTCACTAACTCAAGAGGTAATCCATGCCTAGTAAAGACATTCTCAAATAAGAATTTTGTAGTCATGTGTGCATCATTCTTTTTGGTAGCCTTAGCCTCTACACATTTTATGAGATAATCTGTAACGACAATGATGTATTCAGTATGAGTGCCTTTAGCAGGGGGATTAATGGGTCCAATGAAATCTATACCCCACTTAAAGAAAGCATGGTCCACCCATCATGGGTTTCAATGGAATCTCATCTCTGTATTGGCTATGAGCTTTGATCCTTCATCTTGTGTGTGATCCCTCTCCTAAAAAGAGGGCAATCCTATCTAAAGCCTTATCTCCTTTTGATTGGTCAAAAAGGAGCTCCTACTTTTGTATAAGAGCATGACTCTCCATCACTTAATCATAGGCACACATCACTTCATTTATCCGTGCGCATCAGAGAGTTATCTCTTTTCTCTCTCTCTCTCTCTCTCTCTCTCTCTCTCTCTCTCTCTCTCTCTCTCTCTCTCTCTCTCTCTCTCTCTCTCTCTCTCTCTCTCTCTCTCTCTCTCTCTCTCTCTCTCTCTCTCTCTCTCTCTCTCTCTCTCTCTCTCTCTCTCTCTCTCTCTCTCTCTCTCTCTCTCTCTCTCCGCGATTCTGCATTCGTGTTTCGGAGCCTTATCAACATAGCAACCATTGCTCATCGCTGTGCCAAGTTCGCTGCACTAAGTGCTACACTCTGTGAGTAGGAAACTGAGCTCTTTGGCATACATCACACCTCTTCACATATGTATGTGCATCCATATGAAGGGTGGGCCACCATCATCCAGAGAAGAGTATGGCCTTGATTATCTGGTCGGGCCCAAAATGGCCTCCTGCAACACCCTAGTGTGCAGTTTCTAATATGCTCAAGTAGTCGTCCTCCTGAACACATTGTCTCAAGTATCCATCCCTTCTTCATTTGTATAGATTGTCGCCAATAAGTGCATAGTCTTGAGCTTCTTGTCTAGGCCCTGGTAGGAGATATGCAAATAGGTATTTCCTTCCTCCCCTTCACTCATGTCTCCAATCCTTTCAACGAGTATTTTTGGTACTTTCTTATGTGAGTCATCTGAGAGTGGTGATGAGCTACCTCTGATAACTGGTTTGCTAAATGCTTCCACAACTCAGGTTTAGCTTTTAACAATTCTTCTAAAGTTAGGTGACATTGCACTTTAGTGTTCCTTGTTATGTCTGTTTTCTTAGGAACAATTGATTCTTCATTTCTTACAAGTATTGTGAGTGCTCTTATATAATCAATTGAGGTAATTCTTACAAGTATTGTGAGTGCTTCCCAAGGATCGGTCAATTGAGGCAATTCTTACAAAGAATTATATTCAAAATTGGTCTATTCACTAGGTTGTTCCTCTTCTCATTCATCATATATAAAGGGTACGTCCTAGGGATATTGTTCTTGTAGATCATCTATTTCTTGAACAGGGGGTTGATATCCTTCTTCCCTCTTCCATTTCTCTTCTTGAATCTCTCTAAGAAATCCTTGTGAGTATCTATGTATTGAAGACAGATTCTCCTAGTTTGTGGTATTAGGCACTTGTGAGCGAGAAGATGCGGTATCTTCCTATGCCTTAGGGACATGATAAGTCATATTGAGATTATTCTTCTCATTGGTAAAAACCAAATGTTCTAATCTATCTAGTAATAGTTGAACGTCTAGCTCTGGTTTTTCTAGGTCACTTTAATTAAACTGAGATGCTTCGAACATTGCCTGTACTAATTCTACCATTTTCATATAGAGCTTAGTTCTCTTGATTTCAAGATCTACTCTTGGATAATTCTTACTCGACTCTCCCACTTGAGGTCCTTCTCTTAGTCGTGCCTAGCATGCTTTAAACATCATATCTAGGTTCTCTGGTATGGGTTCAGCTAGAATTGATCTTGGTTATAGGGTTGGGTTCTCCCGATTTGATTCTTGTGATGCCAATTCTAAAATTTTGGCTCTAGTCTCTTTTAAGATTCTCTCCACCTCACTTATCTTTTGACTCCATTTTCTTTTGATTCTCTCTCATGAGTCCAAGATCTAGTTTTTCTTCCACTTGATGCTCCTACTTCTCTGTTGTCGACTATTTTATCTGGATTTGACTATTGATTTTGTAGCAATGCCTGGGCTCTAGTTACCTCATGGATGGGTACATAGGTTGGTGTGGATCCATTTGAACTATCCAAGATGTCTATCACATTAATGGGGGTTACATTGGAGGCATTGCAAGGTTTTTGGGCATTCTCATATAACATGTTCTTTACCACAATTAATACAAAAACCTTGAAAGTTATAATACTGAGGTTGTCCTGCTATCGGGGGATGTGGGCCCTCTCTTATGTAATGATCTCCTTGAACCTAAAGCATGCTCCTTTAGGTCCATGTGGTCTTGTTTGCCTCAACTAGGCCCGTGGGTTGGGGTTGGCATACATGACATTAGCATAGTCCAGTTCCCAACTAGGTTCCATGGGTGCACTCTCATATTGTCACATCATAGGCTTTTGAGGCATGATGAGTTATGGAGGCTAGAATACTATATTGCCTCATTAAGTAGAGAGAGGAGAGTGAGTTGTCTTGATTGTGGGTCGGCCTTCATTGACCTCTTGGGTACCCAAATAGACCTTACTTTTGTAGATGAATCTTTGAGAGACTTATTATTAGTATCCTGTCGTCGATCATGAGTATGATGTTTAGCTGGTGACTCTAGTTTATCACCAACAGGGTGCTTGCCTTTCTAGACCCATATTTGCTTCAATGGTTGAGACACCTTGCTTCGTATTCTCCTTTGACATTGAGCATAGGCTGCCTGCTTCCTCTGCATTTGGTACTCCTTTACTTGCCATGTCTCTCTCTCTCTTGGAAAAGAAGGGAGTTCCATCGTATCATTGACTTCTTTGTTGAGAACATCATCCCTCTGCATCACAGAGTTTTGGACAAGAATAGCATCATCATCTTCATGTGTACTCCTAAAAGGACCATGAGTTGGTGTCTTTCCTAATTCCTTGAGTGCTTCCTTTTCTAATTCAATTGTAATGCGATTTTGACTTACCTAGACTTGAAGAAGTCCACTTCTTAGGTTCAGGTTGACTGCATGATCATAGATCCAATCTCGACCCAAGAGAAGAGGCTCAGTGAGGTCCTTGCCTTGACACACTAGCACTTTGACTGTCATGAGAGCATCTTGAATATAGAGGGGAAGTTCCACCTCACTGATGCAAGGGGTTTCCACACCTCCCAATCCTATGAGGTATGCTTCTATAGGATTGACACTTAATTTCAATTCTTGACAGTAAGAAAGTCTAACCACACTAGTGGCTGCACCTGAGTCAATTAAGGTTCGTATAGTCCTTCCACTATTTCCTTGTCCTATCTCTAAGGTCACAAAAGGACATCGGTCAATTATTCTATGGGAACTTACACCTGAGACTTCACACATAGCCATATGATATCCTCGAGCTGCATAGGCATCTATCCTAGGCTGATCTCTACCCTGTCTTCTCAATTTCATTTTTTGGATGCGTTCCAAAGCTTTTGCCTGAGCTTCTTCCCGTAATCATTTTTCTTCTTCTTTGCGTTTCTTGGCAATATTAAGTCGATTAAGCATTTCCTTCGTGAGGGGTTCTTGATTTTCTATATAATTTGACTTGGCATCCACTAATGTAACTTGGTAGGATATCGCCTTCTATGGAGGCTAATTGGACTGCCCCATTTGTTGATATTCTGTTGATAATCATGGGTCCATAGTCATGCTTCTCTAGCTTTCTTGCATGTTGTTTTAGGGTATACATCAAAAACTAAGTCTCTAGCCTTCAAGACTTTATCCTTCACATGGGCATCAAAGTATGCCTTTTGTCTTTTCTTATCTGCATAAATCCTTGTGGTAGCTCTCAGTCTCGTTTCACCTAGCCGTTCAAGATCAGAGATCCTTGAAGAGAGTTCATGCCCTGTCCACTCATGCTCTTGTGCTACTTTCAGTGTAGGTATCAAGAAGTCCAATGGTAGCACTACATTTTGGCCAAATACCATATGAAAGGGTGTGGCTTGAAGTATTGTTTTATAGGGAACTCGGTATGCCCAAACAGCATGGTGTAGCTATTTGTCCCAATTAGAGCGTTTATTATTCACTAATTTGGCTAGCACATTGCATAGAATCTTATTGGTGCTTTCGGCCTAATCTTGAACTCTTTCTCCATTTGAATTCCCTTCTCATCTGTACCTGTTAGAATTATGTCATCAACATATATGCACATGTAAATGAACCCATCATCACTTGCTTTGACAAGCAAGCTACTATCAGCTTTAGATACTTGAAAATCAAGTTCCTTCAAGAACTTCACAAGTCTATAATTCCATGCCTTTGGGGCCTCCTTCAAACCATACAAAGCTCTCTTGAGCTCGCATACATATTATCAATACCTTTTATCTCTGAACCCTTGTGGTTGCTCCATGAAAACATCATCTGAAATATAACCATTTTAGAAAAGCATTCTTCACATCTAATTGACATAATCTCCAACCTTTACATGCAGCAATGGCTATGAGTGTCCTGATGGTTGTCATCTTTGCCACAGGACTATAAGTCTCATCATAATCTATGCCATATGTCTGAGCAAACCCTTTCACAACAAGTCTAGCTTTATACCTAGACACACTTCCATCTGCATACCTCTTTGTCTTGTAGACCCACTTGCATCCAATGATCTTCTGGCTATTTGGTTTAGGAACCAAATCCCTTGTTGATCAAATTTAAAATGAACGATTGCAGGGTAGCACCTACTCCAATGGAGGTGAATCACAAATTGAGCAGATATGGAGGAGAAGAATTCAAGGATATGAAGCTATATCAAAGCCTGGATGGTAATTTAATCTATCCTACATTAACTAGGCGTGATTTGTCATATGCAATTGGAGTATTGTCTCAATTCATGCATTGTCCTAGGAAAGAATATTGGGTTGCAAGAGAAAGAGTGTTGAGGTACATAAAGGGTACAGTCAAGGAAGGTTTATATTATGGTTTTACATTAGATACAAACATCAAGATATATAGAGATACAGATTGGGCAGTAATCCTGATGATAGAAGATCAACATATGGATACTTGTGTTATGTGGGAGATAAGTTAATCTCTTGGTGTTCTAAGAAGCAACACACAATTGCTTTATCATCTACAGAAGCAGAGTATAAAGGTATGGTTGAAGCTCCAAAGGAAGTCATATGGTTGAAGACTTTCATGAAGAGTTTTGACATCATTCATAGTACACCCACTATTCATGGAGCTCATTGTATCTAGCTGCTAATACTATTTTCATGCTAGGACAAAACACATTGAGATTCAGTATCACTTCTTAAGAGAGAAGTTGATTGATAAGGAGATTGAAGTCATACATGCTCTAACAAAAGATAGATTGCAGATATGCAAAACAAAAGCTTGAATGGACCAATGCTACAAAGATTCAAAGACATGGCAGGTATAAAGAAGATAGAGAAAACCTCAATTGATGATTGAGGGGGAGCTGTTGGTCCAAGTCAACCACCAATTGGTGTTTTGGATGAAGGATTAAAGCCAAAGATTGAAAAAAAGACTAGTCTATGAAGTTTGAAGGTAGTACACATTTAGGAAATGAAGACATGTATACATATGTACATTAAACTTGTAGTTAGCTCACTTATACCTTTTGTATGGTCATGAGCTTGAACATATAAGCCTATATATACAAGTAAAAAGTTGGAGAAAGTATGAGAGAGTATGAGATGAGAAGAATTAGAAGTGAGAATAGTCATTAGACACATGAGAAGTGAGGAAGAACTCTCTCATCATTCATATGTAAAGTTTTTTTAATAGAAGAAAAAGTTGCACCCGATATTTTGTTGTGTTCTCCTTCTGTGTTTGATCATTTCAAGAATCCTTTTGTAGATGTCTAATTCCATAGTTAATGCTTCTATGGTTAAAGTTTGAGAGTCTAATTGTAAACAGGCTGAGAGAATTATGTGTAGGAACATTTGTATGTGAAGAAGTGTTGAGTGTCTTCTGAAACAGGCACAATCTCGATGGTCAAAGAATTGATCAATTCTCAGTGCACAGTGTAAAGTTTTGCACAAATGAGGAGTAAAAATCTAAGTTTGAAGGTAAGCCATATATGGCTAAAAGCATTTGCTTAAACAGGTTCTAGTTTGGGAGAACTGTGTGTTAGAAGTTGCAGGTGTCAAAATCGACTATACAAGAGAATAGTTTCAGACATAAGTGAATTGTTTGATTCATTTCTCAAGGTCTACTGAATCTTTTGAGAAGATTTAACTTGGAGAAGGTGAAAAATCTTTAGGCAACACCTTGTGCAAAGTTTTATCAAAAAATTTACACATTTGATCAATCAATGAGTGAGTTATGTGTAGCAGACTTTTTGAGTAGTGATTCTCTTCACGGTCAGTTCAAGATTTTGATAATTGAGTATTAATCCTCCAAATTGGTAAAGGTTTTGAGTTGTTCTTGATATAGAGGTGCTCTAACATCAAGGATAGCTTGTTATTTTGGAGATTAACACTCTCCATCAGATACTGCAATTAATGAAGGACGATGGAGCCCTCATTGTGACAAAGACGGTTATGATATATCCATCTTCACTATAAGCCTAGTAAGAGAGGAAACAAAAGCAAATCATCCTAAAGAAGAAATCTCTGAATATAGTAAGCAAGTGAACAACGTGGAATGGGAAGTAGATTCAATCGGACCTGAATGTTCATTGGAAGAGGAATTCCTAGGCTCGGTAGAGCCCATGTCCCCAAAACTTACCACCCCTAGGAAGGAACAGGAAAATTCAAGAGCTAGTCAACGAGATCAAAAGGTAAAGAAGAAAAAGAGTATGAAAACGGAAGAGGAAGAACCCTTAATGGAAGTGCCAGAAAATTTTAGGAAATACACTGTAGAAGACCAAAAAATCATGATCCGAATGCCCAAAAGAAGAAAAAGTTCAGGAGAAGCCTAGGACAATAAGGAAACCACGAAGAAAGTTGTAATGGAAATCGAGGAAGGCGAAGAACGATGCACGTACATAGGACATGACTTAACTGATGAGGAAGAAGAAAGTTTGATTGCTTTATTGAAGAGCTATAGGGATGTGTTTGCCTGGAGTTATAAAGATTTGAAACGGGTAGATCCTGATACATGTTCCTATAGGATACCCATGACCACTGAGGCAAGACCCACTAAGCAAAAGCCCTATACGTATAATGATAATTATGCATTAAAAATCAAGGAAGAAATAGACAGACTCATAGAAGCCGGATTCATTTACGAAATAGAACACACCGAATGGGTTTCACCCATCATAGTCATGCCAAACAAGAACGGTAAGCTGAGAGTTGGCATAAACTTAAAGAAGGTCAATGCTACCACAATTAGGGATAGTTATCCTCTACCCATTACAGACCACCTGTTGGAAAGAGTCGTAGGCAAGGAAGGCTATAACCAAGTTGCCATTGCCCCCAAGGACCAACACAAGATGGCATTTGCCACTAAGTGGGATATCTTTGCATTTTGCGTAATGCCTTTTGAGCTCATGAATGCACCTGCAACTTTCCAAAGGTTGATGTGCCATGTGTTCAAAGAGTTTTTAAGAAAGAACCTAGAAGTTTATGTGGATGACATGTGTGCTCACTCAATACTTAGACCACAGCATATCCCTGAGCTCGAACGCTCTTAATTATTTTCCATGACTAATGTGTTTTCCTCTTCACTTCAGCTTAGGTCCGCAACACCAGCTTTCCACCATGCAAGCGAAAGGATCTACCGGTGTGACGGTCGGGTGATCGGTTGTGGATTTCTCGGCTCTACCATTTGAGAGCTTACCTAAGGCTATCCTAGAGGAGTTCCAAGGTTTTACAAGACCGATGCCCATTGAAGACCCTCCTCAAGGACAAACAGAAAGGGTGAGCAGCAAGGCAGACTGGTTCTAAGGGATTGCAGGACCCCTGGGAGAGGCAAAATTTATATATGAAGCTAATCTGACGTACGGCACAAACCTGTGGAGACACCACCAATCCTTTCACGAGAATTCAAGAATCTCCATAATAGTGAAGATCTCCAACCTATATGGCAAAGGGCAGGATTTGCAAATCATTTCAGTGAGAAACTCCCAAAACCGGATTTTTATCGACGCTACTATTTAGTGGCTTCTATTAGAGAGCAGGAGTGCAAGGAATTGGACCCTATCTTCATATTGCCATCCCTGGTGAATGACCCACCTTTCAAGAATTCACATTGTCTCTGGACTTGATCAGGACTGCACTGAAGATTCATGGCACTCATACTCCAACAGAGAAAGAGTGTCTCATTCCAGAACTAATGAAGCGAAGCGATGTGGATAAATGGCCCGCCATTTCCGCCATCACCCCTTAGTTAACCACCCCGCTCAGAATCTATCTACAGCACTTTGCCTTCCCTGCATAGGAGCGATTCACGATCCCACACAAGCGTCTTTGGTTTGACAATTGATCTAGCCACTTACATACAGGATCAGCTTCTGTTGGTCGGACATCAGTGGGAGAAGACGAAGGTCATTCATGGATGTTGTGCTCTCACATGCATCATATACATGTGTCTCGCCTATGATATTACTATAGAGAGAGCCCTACTAGTTGAGCAATTGAAACAATATAAAGGTTCCAAGAAGACCATCAGACCCCTCAAACCCCGTCGAGTCAAGTGCATGCATGGTACCATCCCGTGTCTACAACCCCAACAAAGGATTCCCCCTCTTCGTGTTCACCTGAGCTCCTCAACCACACTCCGTGAAGTTTCAAAACAAGATACCACCGTGCCTACAACCATTACAGCTACGACCACCACGATAGAAGAAGCTCCTATAGCAGCTTCTACATTCGTCTCTGATTCCTTCACCTTTCCAGTTACAAGTTGGGGCACAGAAGATATCAATACCACGTTTGATTTTGAGATCGCTAACGTATTGTCTAGTAATTTTCAGTTTTCAGATACCCATGTCGTCTCTCAAAAATTTGAACACCCGGCTTACCCCACTACACCATCAGAGGGTTCGAATGTTGATTCTAACGAGGAAGACGATGACTGCACAGTAACCGACGAAGGCGATGCTGATACTGAAGCTAGTGAGGAAGAAGTACACCAATCAGAAGCACATTCTGAAATTACCTACTCCAAACGTACCCGGAAATGATGCATACTTGGATGCGCGCACCAACACACTTGAAGTACAACCCCTGTTATGGACCACTTCTACGCGGACGTACTTGGAAGACATTTGCTATTAAGGTCCAGAACAATCGTCAATGCAAGGATTGGCTTAATTATCCCTATCTCACTCCTCCAACGAATAATACTCGGTTTGTCAGCTATATGATGGCCAACATTCGTCATTGGTTGCCTCGTTTACACAAAATAACAGATATCGTTGCTCAAATGATTGTAAAGATTTTTTATATGATGCAGATTGTATTCAAGACCTTTCAATGCATCAAGGCTCCCACTGTAAATACACCAGACTTTGAATATGGGAACTTGGACCTCGTTTCTGACATGAGCATGACACCGTCTCTCAAGGTATACCATGCTTGGCACTGCAAATTGAAGTATATGCATGCCTGCTACAAGCAAACGTTTGAAGAAATGTTCATCACAAGCTTCTGGAAATATCACTCATAAGAGTTTATCAGTCTTCCAACGCATTTGCTACACCTGTTTGCTTGGGAACGAATCATGTATTCAGAACATTATATGCCACCCCTCCAGATGAAAACCAGCCCATTGATTGGAAAAATCTTGAACGTGATCTTATCCGGGGACTTCGCATCACCGAACACACCTTGGCAACAGAACTGCTCACAAACTACATTACTCAAGCTAAATCAGGTTCTATCAGGGATGACAAAAACGAGGAGGGGAGTGTTCAAGGCAACGGGTCGAGTACTAGTTCTCGTCATAGAAGAAGAGGAAGCACTTAAAACTACTCAGAAGATTTCATCATGACAATAGTGATTTTTATCACTAAACCAATGTATTAATATACATCCAATTATCACGGATGCGACTCCATTTTGTGCAAGCCGAGGAGTCCTCGAGCTTGAGGAGTCTAGGTAGAACTTTCATACCAATTTTTGTAACTTTTTGAAACCATTAGATAGTTCAAATTAGAGGTAGAACCTATTTTTTAACCATTCCGATCATTAGATGTGAAATCGCTCAAAACTAGGCAAAAACTATAAATAGAGTTAAAGAGCTCATTTTGAGGTTGTTAGTTTATGAATGAACCTATAAACTAGAGCTAGAAGATCTATTGTAACTAGATGATGATGAATATGATGAAGAGTTCTTTTCTTGCCATCCATTGATCTCCATTGCAACTTTCCTTGTGTGTGTGTATGCATGTGTGTTATGCTCTTGCATTTCTCACCATCTGCTTCATACACATCATTCGATCTTGATCTTCATATCGGCCTAAACTCTCCGCGGATTGACAATTAGAGGTGAAGCTCCTCACGTTGGTACTTCCCATTGTGCTAGAGTGACATGCCTACATGAATCACTCTCCATACAAAGCTCTTTCAAGTGGGACAGTTCCAAGGAAACTATGAAGGATTTGTGTTGTGCCACGGACTTCGAAAGACCTTGACTACATTTGTGGAATCAAACTTTGAAGCAGAATACCTTTAGATCCTTATCTAAGGGGAATGGCGCTTCATAAGCTTTGGACAAGAGGAAATAGACTTTGCCTATTTGCTTTGTGCAAGGTTCGGTTCAAGATCTTGTTTTGAAGTTCCATCTTTTACTCTTGTGTCAGCATGTTGAGAGTCTTTCAAAGTTAGATGCCGTGCTATCCATCAAGCCATATGAGGCCGTGGTATGCACTTTGTGTGAAAAACGGAAGCCGATGGGTTTGTGGCCTTGCCCTCTCGTCTGCGGCCTATATGGATGTCGTTTGCAGGTCCCTTTGTGGCTGGGGCAAATTTTCAAGAAAATTGTTCGACATGGTTGTAAGCCGCACCATGTACTGCACGTTCGTGCCTTGAAGTGAATCGAAGCTTGGGCCACTGATAGACCTATTTTTGGGTGGCCGACGAGTATGTATGCCATCACACTGCAGCTCCTTGAGTTTGTAAGTCGGCAAACGCCGTCTCGTTCGTGCCTAAGGTTGGGGGACGTCCACAAGTTCCTTCATGGCGTGGGTTTGTCCTAAGGGTTTAGTCGACAGGCACGCATAAATCGTTCCATGTAGTAAGTCGTCTCAATGTGTTGTAAACCGTTGTGCTATAAGTTGCACAAAAGTATGCACCATAAGCCGCTTTGATCATTGTAAGTCGCACGCATTGCCAATCACACAATGTGGCATGTCCATGTCAATTTTGGAGTGTAACGTAATGGGCCATTGACAAGCCCCTTAGGTGGGAATTACCTTGGCCAGTGCTTGCAATGTACGCTTCATCATGCCTTCATAATTATGAAAATTTGGAATGAACTCAAAGGGTATGCATGGAGTGGTAACATTTCCTCTCCCATTACAATATGGACATGAACCCTTATCACTATGTATGTCCGAGCCAAGGCAATTTTTTACATAGAACTGGCTTGGGACCTTAGTGTTCCACTTGGGCTCCTGCCTTGTGCAAAATGGCCCAAATCAACTATTATGACTGCAAAGCGCATGTGGACGAACAGTCGAGAATTGGCTTACAGAGATAAGCTATCTTTTTGACAATAGGATCTTCTCAGAAGTCCTTGGAACCGAGGCAACACATTCAGCTTAATTGGAGGTAAAGTGCCATGACCCAAGCTATAAGGTCCGCATTATGCAAGATCCGGCTCATGTGGAGTTTGGCATGTCTCGAGGAAGCTAAAGTGGGGCTTGCCGTCCCTATAAATCCTATGTAATCCTTTTGCTCCAAGGTAAACCAGCGGTATTAGGTTCGCACCTCCCTTGCATAAGCTAAGTTTCCTTTACATATGCAATAATGAAAACCCATGGTATTAAGCACATTGCCCCAAAATTAGAGGGTAAGAACACCATGCAAAGTCTCATAACCATCACAATCTTCACCCTTTCGACTTCACTACAAGTCAGAGTCATTCTAGGGCCCATAGGTGAACTTCTCGGGGACGAGAACTTTGTCGGAGTGGGGATGGATGTCATGCCCCTTTGCCTCCATCCTAGTTTTCTATCCAACCCAGCTTGGTGCTTGGGTGGCTTTCCCTGTTGTGCCAAATTGTGTGTAACTATAAGGCGAGTGGTAATCGTGCATTCCTTTGGATGACGAACCAACTAGGAATGCCCCTAACGTCTCAGCAACGAAGCACCAAGGGCATAAGTGTTGAGCCTTCCCTTCCTCACTTTTCATGGGAATGTCAGATGTCTCTTGCATCGTGAATAGATGCACAGCAATGGGAGCACCCCTCATCAATCCTTGGCTTGGGACCTTAGTGTTCCACTTGGGCTCCTGACTTGTGCAAAATGGCCCAAATCAACTGTTATGACTGCAAAGCGCATGTGGACGAACAGTCAGGAATTGGCTTACAAGGATAAGCTATCTTTTTGACAATAGGATCTTCTCAGAAGTCGTTGGGACCGAGGCAGCACATTCAACTTAATTGGAGGTAAAGTGTAACATAATCCTGGTAGGAGATGGTTGAACCACACCCTAAGAGAGAGGATTAGGAAGTAATCCTCAACCATGGCTTTTGGGGCAAGTGGTTAGCCCATCACATTCCTAACCAAGAGGTTGTGAGTTCAATCCCTTACATTGGTATCAGAGCCTAGGAAGTAGGCTTGGGCAAAGTGGAATGACCCAATGGCCTCTAAAAAAGGCGCTTGGGCATCCTCCATGTGAAAGGGTAGGATTTGTGGAAGGCGCGCGTCGATTTCAATGATGGACCTTACAATGATTGGGGTGTATCTCCCAATCCGTAGGTCGGATTGAGGCGTGTAATATACCGTTGGAAAGCTCTCGGAACGAACTTTCCAATGAGCTAGCTTGCAATGTGTGAATTCCTTGGGAATCCTTGGATGGAACTTGATTGAGTACATCCTACCAGTCCCATAGCTGGTCAGGGTACATTCCCGAGGGAGTTCAAGGGGGGAAGAATGTAACATAATCCTGGTAGGAGATGGTTGAACCACACCCTAAGAGAGAGGATTAGGAAGTAATCCTCAACCATGGCTTTTGGGGCAAGTGGTTAGCCCATCACATTCCTAACCAAGAGGTTGTGAGTTCAATCCCTTACATAAAGTGCCATGACAAGGTCCGCATTTGTGCAAGATCCGGCTCATGTGGAGTTTGGCATGTCTCGAGGCAACTGAAGTGGGGCATGCCGTCCCTATAAATCCTATGTAATCCTTTTGCTCCGAGGTAAACCAGCGGTATTAGGTTCGCACCTCCCTTGCATAAGTTAAGTTTCCTTTACATATGCAATAATGAAAACCCATGGTATTAAGCACATTGCCCCAAAATTAGAGGGTAAGAACACCATGCAAAGTCTCACAACCATCACAATCTTCACCCTTTCGACTTCACTGCAAATCAGAGTCATTCTAGGGCCCATAGGTGAACTTCTCGGGGACGAGAGCTTTGTCGGAGTGGGGATGGATGTCATGCCTCTTTGCCTCCACCCTGGTTTTCTATCCAACCTAGCTTGGTGCTTGGGTGGCTTTCCCTAGTGTGCCAAATTGTGTGTAACTATAAGGCGAGTGGTAACCGTGCATTCCTTTGGATGACGGACCAACTAGGAATGCCCCTAACATCTCGACAACGAAGCACCAAGGGCATAAGTGTTGAGCCTTCCCTTCCTCACTTTTCATGGGAATGTCAGATGTCTCTTGCATCGTGAGTAGATGCACAGCAATGGGAGCACCCCTCATCAATCCTTGGCAGGTCTTGTACCTTGACAATCAGGTCATCTCGTCCCTCATCTTGACCGCTCTATCAAAGGGGCTTTAGACGTGTGTGTCAATGGAGATCCACTCTCCCTCTTGGCAATTGGCAGCCTTGGACTTGACAGTAATCTACCACCGAGTCGGCTCGCCTTTGGCAGTCATCCCTTCACGATTTCGGATTAAGTTCCGCTTTCGCTACGCAATTGGCCTCCAAGCCAACTTATTCTAAGTCCCTCTCGCTCTCAAGTAACTTAAGGGGATAGCCCCTTTAACTTCATGGTTGTCCGTCTCCTTGCAAGTTAGGCAAAGGCCTCCACTTAGATTGAACTCCCCCCCTCCCCTCCCCTCCCCTCCCCTCCCTCCCTCCTTCCCTCACACACACACACACACAAACATTACGTGAAGTGGCCAAACCATAGCCATAGAAGCCCTAATATAAGAAATTTTCATTCATAAATGATTAAAGGCACAATATTGGAAGTTCTACTAAACATTATAGAGATATAAAGTGTCTTTGTCTAAGAATGTAAGCACGTAATCCATTGACAAGATTGAAGAAATGGGAAATGAACCCAAGGAACATGACAATAGATAAAGAGAATTTATTGTTGATCAGAAATAATCAGATTTCTGACCCAACTGCCAAAAAATAAACTTATGGGCAGATTCACAGCCGCTCTGCTGTATCCTTATCAACAACCCATATCTCACTTTTGTTGGCTTCATTGTGAAGAAGCAAACTCATCAGCAATCAATACATCGCTACTTGTGAATAATACTTCACAAGATCCTTGAGCACAGGGCTGGCACAAAAAGAAGACCCATGTCGATGAGCCAAACGAAACTCAATATTCCTACACCTTCCAATAGAAATATTGCTTGGAATTTGTGTTTGCACCTTTTTCTATACATATACAGTGACTGCCCATAAGATTCGAGATAACAACTATGCTTTGTTGAAGACTATCCAAGCATGTGTACCAGAAGCTGGCTGGCTGGCAAACAGTCGATCTTACATCGTGTACAGAAGTTGCACCTGAGTTGCATCGTTACAGCAAAAGTATCATTAAATTTGCCTTAACCATCAATGTGGTATGAAACTGCCATTGAAGAACATGAATATGCGCTGTAATCTTTTTGTTGTGAATCTCTTGAAATTCTCTCGGGATCTTTCTCTAAAGCGCCCTTCGGAAAATTTGAAACAGCTTCAGCATCAAATTCATTCACTCTAATATCTTCCCACATTAAGCCAGCACCTTTGTTAGTCAAGGTATGTGAACCATTAGCATGCAAAACAATTTCCTTTTTTCTGAGACTATGACTCTAAAGAATATTCTCAGATCATTAAGGATACAATCACCCCTCCACATATCAGTGACACTAACACCCTCATCAGAGAGGAGCCAATAATCTGCATCTTCCTGCACTCTCATAAATAATTCAAAACCCAAACACATATTATAGGCATACTTATTCATGAAAATATCAAATTTACGTACATTGCTATCAGAAGGTAGAATTCTCATGATGCCAGCACCAAAATCTTGCATGCTTACACCATTTGAGCTTCCTGACAGGCTGTTGTGTGCTTCAAAAGCCTGATCCGGCAACACCTTGGTATCAGCTTTAGTGCACTCATGATTTGATTGAGATGTTTCTGTTTCATCTTTCCCTTGCAATCTTTCTTCAAACCGGCTGTGCGGACAAAAGCAAATCAAAGATAAACATCATGTTTTAAGCTTGATAATAGTTAAAAATAGAAAGTCCATATGTACATGCCTTACGAGATAGACATCAATTGGACCAGAGGCACTCTGTAAAATTATCTGGTACCTCTTTTGAGGGGACTCCAGAGCCTGCAAAAACATTAAAATTTCATATAGACTCACTCCCTAGTGTCAAGTAAAATGCATCTGTATTCTTACTTCAGCAGAATCAGGAACTTCTAATATGGTGCCATGTGGAGCTTTTATTGCTATCAGCGTTTCATTCTACAAAGAGAAAACGAGCTTCCAACCTTTCAACTCAAAATTCATCAAGAAAGAAGATTATGGCAGTAATGTGAGCAAAGGCAGAGTCAATCAGATATAGAAAGTAACCTGAAAACATGGCAGACTTTTGATGTCATCTTCAGTCACATAAAGTGATCTACAAGAAGATTCAGGTCATTCAAATGTATACTAAAATCTTCCATATCAAAATCATGCATATCCAGAAATCTGTTTTCCACCTTAAAACTACCGATTGAAATTTTAAACAAAGCATACAGAATGGAAGAATACCGTTTACTCTGTGGATCCTCACAAATGATTCTAAGTGTTTCTCGTGCCTCTCTGCATTCGTATAATCAAATATATCTGATTAAAGACAAACCAAAAATTCACTTCAAACTCAACAAACTGCTTGACTGGGAACCATGCTTTCGCCACCTTATTCGATTATCCATCAAACCTTCCTCTGTATACATGCGCTTCAGCTCTGTCTGCATGGACACTTGTAATAAGTAAGCGGTCAGACTTGCTTTGATCTTACAGTAGCAACCACAGGTTCAACAGATAACTCCCAAAGCCAGACCTGTAAAAAATTAGCTTTGCACATCTCAACAGCACTTGCAGGATCAGCACCCCTGTGCAGGTAGTAAATGTTAGGAAACAAATAGAATATCTTAGTTTATCTCAAGAATTCATTTAGTACACCCTTGTCATTTCAAAATATATTAAATCATCCTCCACAGAATGACAGAAAATTTTACAAATGTCAAAGCTCTTGGTAATACTACATACTTCCAGCATACTTTGTTTTTGAATTTCTTCTCAATCAAACCAATTCCCTCCAACACATTTGTGATGTCATAAATTCTGCGTTTCTGCACCTGTTGCATGTAGTCAAATTTGTGTCATGACTTGTAATTGTGTAAATCCAATTTTTATCACCATCCATCTGACCCCATTATTCAATTTTTCAAACAAAGAAAAAAAAGAAAATAATGACTACGGAGGAGTGATCTCAAGTGTAACTTGCTTTAAAATGGATGCAAAGGGGAAGGCAGAAGGGCAACAAAACGCTAAAAAGGAGGAAGATAAAAACATCCGAAGAGATTTCATATAAAGCTAAAGACCACCACTAGCACAAAATATACATGAAGAAGGTCTGCAGCCTTATTCAAATCAAGCATCCCATCATCTGCTTCTTTTAACAAATGGATAAACTTTTTTGTGAGCAGACCTGCAATAAGGAAGAATGGAAAGAAATAGTATAAAAAACTGTGAAACATTCCATGATATCCTCTACATTATTAGCCGGAAAAAAAAGAAATCTTTTTAAATCTCACCAAGAGAGCTATCATATCGGCATGAAATTCCTGGAGCACGAAAGCGCTGGGCAGACGAACCTATGAATTCACAAAATAATTTTGATGAAGATCAACCAGGGAATAAGGGGAAAAATTACGAACAGGATATTGAGTTTCAAAGTTCTTTTACCAATATCGGAGCCTGGAGTTTGAAATCCTGTACTTAAGGATCCATCAGCATTAACATCACTGACATCTGCAGTATTGTAACCTGGACCATTTGCTGAGGCTCTGTAGTCACTAACATTGTAGAGGGGATGATTGACTGGCCAGGCATTTTGCTCATTTTTAAAGACATCTACAATCCCATGATTCACCTGACATATTACAAAACGTTTAACAGCTAGACATGACTATACAAAACAAGAGGGAGGTTTTGTTGATACATGGACTACCAAAGCCTATAAGGTTTCCTGTTTTGCTCATTTTTAAAGACATCTACAATCCCATGATTCACCTAACATATTACAAAACGTTTAGCAGTTAGTCATGACTACTCTAAAAAAAAGGGAGGTTTTGTTACTACATGGACTACAAAAGCCTACGAGGTTTCCTGTTCAAAAACGCCCTTCACACCCAATAAACAACATGTCACCAAGTGTTGCACACAATCTTATATTTGCTATCTTTTGCAGATAAATGCAGTAGCAACGAGGTTCTAACATGCTCTAAAAAAAGCACTGTTTTGATATGAAGAAGACCCTGATGGTAAGAAGTTTTATGGTTGTGCCAAGCATTGTGGGTTAAAATCTCTATCTACGATCAGCCAAACCACAATCTGTGCTTCCCTCAAATGCTTAAAATATGGAAAACTGAGAATGCCCAAATTTTTCCAGTGGTTCTTGAGTCATCCTCTAATGGTTTACCCCATGAGAACCACACATTTTCCATTTGTTGCCAAATGTGAGACCTAAAAATTTGACATGCTGGATCAGTGCTACATAACATATGGAAATTTACACATACATAGTATACACAAAATTAAAGGGCAATTAGTACACGTGTCAAAACTCAACAGACATTTTCTCTTGTTTGCCAGTTGTTCAAGGTCAGCAATCTTCTCTTTCTTGCTGTCTAGCGTATGCATTTACTTGGTGTGCATACGTAAATGCATACATTGTGCATACATATATCATTACATGATACATACATAATTCATGGCACGTGAAGTTGCAGCATTAACAATTGGGATAACATTGCTAGGACATGAAATCACAAAAGCATGTGTCATGACTCTTCACTATAAATGATGATATGGCATACTAAGAACAATCCTATCATATAAATATGGTCTGAAATTGAAATCAGATCTAAATGATAATATGGCATGCCAACAAACATGTGTCTAAATGATAATACGGCATAGCAATAACAATCATATCATGTGAACCATGGTCTGAGATCCAAATTCCTCATTAGATATCTGTCTATGACAAATACAACAAATATAAATATAATATGTCTAGAGTAGCATCAACACATTGCTAGCTTGTTAGTTCGACTCATCTATACTTAGAAATTCTTTTAACAAAATCAGAATTAGCAAGGTTATTTATTGAGCATCTCTAATGACTCTATAGTCTACCTCAAGACATAGTATCAAACAGAGAGAAAAAATTTATTAGTAATTTTTGGAGAGCTGTTTTCAGTCAGAGACAAAACTAAACATGCAAGCATCCATAGTCAGATGGACAAACAAAAAGAGTCAATCGAATACTTTAAGATTTGTTTGAAGTGAGGTAGGCCAATGTTGGAGTCTGAGGTCTACGAAAGCACACGAACAGCACACGGAAGAAGAAGAAGCTTGGAGCACAACACACAATACTAAATGTATTACCAAGAGAATGTACACAGATAGGTAACCCGTTACGGTTATAGGCGTATATACAAACCAGGGAAAAAACCTCCGTGCCCCGGCAGTCCTAGTGTGTTCACACACATCACTACCTAAATATATCAATGAATCCCCCTTGGGAGTGATGCGGTGAACAAAGACATGGCACTCATGTATAAGGAAGTGCCAAGCTATGTGGAATCAATCCACAAAAGGAAGTAAGCCCAACGCTTTGCGGAAAGCTTCAAACTTCTCCCTAGACAAAGCCTTTGTGAAAAGGTCTGCAATGTTCTCATGTGTGGGCACATATGCTAAACTGATCTCTCGAGCAGAGAACCTCTCCTTGACATAATGATAGTGCACCTCAATGTGCTTAGTGTGATCATGGAACACAAGGTTCCTCGCAATTGCCAATGTGTTTTGACTGTTAGTGAAGATGTTGGTGGCAAAAGACTGACCAACACCCAAATCAGCCAGAAGGCATCCATCTTAAAGAAAGGTATATACCATTATTGCAAGAAACTCGATCATTTTGTTCCATATTGTAGAAAGAGATTTTTTTATGAGAAGAAAAGAGAATCCAAGTAATAATGTTTAAGATGATTCAAAACCTAAGCCTTCAAATAAAGAATGATTGTATGACATGCATGTGTCGGTATTGAAGAAGCAACTTTGGGGGGGTGACTTGAGACTAGAGAGTGCTAAAACTAATCACTTAAGACATTTCACTTCATTCAAGATCAAGAATCAATATCATGCCTTTTGGAATATTTGGATTGTGGGCAATCCACACATTGAATCATGAGTTAGCACACGATGTCTCATTGGGCTCCGATATAAGGTGTTGGACTTCTTAGTATTGTGCGACGACTTTTTGCACTACAACTACTTGTCTTTTGCATGATGTATCGGCCTTAGGAGGGTTTAGGATTGTTAGGTGAGGGTTGAGGATTGTTGGGTGCACAAAGGTTCCTTTTGAAATTGCCAAGGTCCTGCAAAAATGCACAACCTTGCATAAGAGGTTTCTCATGCTTGTCAATGTTAGATGTTATAGGCTTCCATAGATATAATGGAGGAAGTAGAAGAAATAAGGACCTTAATCATCCTAGCTCTAGTGTGTTGAGAGCTCGGCCATCTTCTCAAAGGGACAATACATGAGTATCTTCGAGTGAAGAATCCCCTACACAGAGACCAAGACATGGATCCCAATCATCTCTTCATTCATCTTTTTTGTCTATGGGCTTGCAAAAGCAAAGACAAAAAGTGGTTGACATTGAGATCCAGAGTTGCATTCTTGAGTGCAATCTCTCATTCAATGTCGTTCATATAGACGCATGGAAGAGAATGATCAAATCCATAGCCTGAGTTGGACTTTATGGTGATGATTGATATGGGTGTGAGTACAAAAGATTGAGGCCATCTATGTTCCTTGAAGAGATAGATAAAATCAATCTAGAGCTACAGCCTGTAGACATATGGATGCATCATCTTGTCTAACGGATGGAGTCACATCACTCATTGTCATATAATCAATATAATGGTTTCTAGATGTCTTAGCACATATTCTAGTGTCATTATGGCTGAGTCTTCCCATCACTTTCGGAAGTGATTGAAACTCAATTCGTAGAGCTGGTTACGAGTACATGCTCGTGGTGTGTGTGCATTGCAAGGTGCATGTCAGCATGCATTCATTCTTAGTTCTATACTCAATATTGGGCATTGATGACATTAGTGGGGATGTCATAGTATTGAGCCGATACTATGCATAATGGAGTTGATTCGCTATATAGTATTGTGGCAGACTGTCATAAGTTTATAGTTGCAATTTTAGTTGAGGCTGAATTTGGGGTTTGTCTAGATTTATTCTAGTATTTATGATTGTCGTATTAGCAAACATGCAATTTTTCATTTGTGGATTCTTCGTTGAATTTGCAACCAGCTGATAGGTGTGTATGCCTTATCAACTATGCATTCTTTGTGATTCTACCCATTCAAAAGTGATAGAAACTCAATTCTTAAAGTTTCTTGTGAGTTCATGTTTGTGGTGTGTATGTGTGTGTTGTGTGGTGCATGCGAACATGCATTCTTTTTCAATTCTTTACTTACTATTGGGCATTGATGACATTAGTGCGGATTTCATAGTATTGAGTTGATACTATGCATAATGGAGCTTATTCACTATATAGTCATGTGGATGACTACCATGAGCTTATAGTTGCACTTTAAACCGAGGATGAATTTGGGGTTTGTATGAATTCATTTTGGTATATATGATTGTCATATTAGCATACATGGAATTTTCATGTGGATCTTCATCTAAGTTGCAACTATGCATTTTCTGTGATTTTTGAATTTTCCCATCTTTTGTTTGTATTTTGTGCTAGGCTTCATTATGGCTGAGTTTGCCCATCACTTCCAAAAGTGATAGAAACTCAATTTGGAGAGCTTTTTGTGAGTTCATGCTCTTGGTGTGTGCATTGTGGGGTGTGTGGCATGCATTCATTCTTAGTTCTATACTTACTATTGGGCACTGATGACATTAGCGGGGATATCATTGTAATGAGTCGATACTATGCATACAAGAGCTGATTTGCTATAGTCTTGTGGTTGACCAACACGAGCTTATAGTTACACTTTCAATCGATGGTGAATCTGGGGTTTGCTTGGATTCATTGTAAACCCAAAGCACACCCTAGATACATATACATTGCAATTGACAATATTCCACAAGTCCTTAGAAACTAGAGAATTCATCATCATAAAACTCCAAATTAGATAGTTAGACATTCCATCAAGTTTGTCTTCTTGTTTCCAATCTATCTATATAGTCACTCATCTTGCATACAAGGAAGTATGCCAACTATGCTTCAATACCAAATGTTGGAAGTGTGCTAGGCCCAAATAATAATCACATGATTAATATGTGATCTTTCCAACACTCGATCTTAACACAACACACCTTGACTTGACAAAGAGAGATAAATGACAATATAGAAAGATAAGAAGACAATTATAAAAGTGTTGAAGCTTAATGCTACTACACACACTAATAAATGCAAAATGTCAATATACAATGTGTGTATGATACAAAAACCTGAATATAAGTTGAATCTAAAGGTTATAGATTCAAAAAATAGTGTGAGAGTGTCTAAGATGTAATATGTGAGTGAATATGTGCAAATAGAAGAAAATGAAATGTCCAAAACAATTATTAAAGCAAACCCTAATTCTGAAAATTAGGTCCTCTTTGATGTAGAGGAACAACAATGGTAACTTCTCGAAGTAAAGTGGCAAGTAAACAATACAACAAAAATAGCACTTTCACTATCTAAAAATATTTCCATAGGTAGATGAACATAAACATCAAAATAACTTCGAATTTTATGTAATCGGATTGCTTCAAGTGTAGTTGTAAAGGAAGCAATATACTCTAGTTCACTTGATGAAGTAGCTACTATTGGTTGTTTCTTCGAGATAAAGCAATCTGAAACAAGTAAACAATAACTGCTTGTGCTTCCTCTTGTCTCTCTGTCACTTGCACAATCAATCGAAAAATCCTCTTAATTGCTTTCAAATAAATTTTGAGTGGTTCGTGTATGAACCTTGATAATTGAGAAACTGCATGTTTATCATAAATTTGACTTTCTGCAACATAAGCATTGCAAGAGAGTAGGACATCACCTATTTTTATACATACAATATGCATCCTTTACTTTCAATTGCATAACCAAAGAATATTGCTTTGATGATTTTGATCGGTTTACCATGATCCTTCTCCTCGATGTGAACATAAGCAAGAGATCCAAAAACTTTGAAGTAACTTGCATTGGGCTTCTTACCATGATAAGCTTCATAAGGTGTGATGACCTTTAAAGCTTTTGTGAAAGACTTATTAAAAATGTGATTGCCTCTATATATTGCAAACCAAAATTTAGGTGAATGTTTCTTATAGGAGATTATACTACACATTCTTTCAATAACTATCCTATTCTCTCTTTGCAACATCATTTTATTCTCGCGTATAAGCAATAGTGAGTTGATGAGAGATTCCTTTGTCTTAAAGAAAAGACTTGAAGTCTTTTGACAAATAAATACTCTCCTCTTCTATCGCTTCTCAAAATCTAATTTTTAGCTTGACTTTCAGTATCAACCATAGCTAAGAACTTCTCAAATGTAGGAAAGACACTTGATTTCGCTTTTATACCACATATCCAAGAATATCTAGAATAATCATCGATAAATGTTACAAAATACCTAAAATCTTGAATAGAATCTGCTTTCATTGGTCCATTACCATCGAAATGTATGATTTATGATTTTCTGGTAGTTATGATGTATCCATGCTTCTTGAATGGTAGCTTGTGAAGCTTTCCTTCAAGACATTCTTCACATGATTCTACATCATTTGGTTAAGCAAAAAATAGGCATACTCTCCATCATACATTGATCTTTGATATGCTTGAGATCTTTGTAATTGATATGAACAAATCTAGCATGCTATAACTTCATATTCTCTTTAGGTGTAGTAGACCTAGCAACATTAGCATGACTAATTTTGGACCCAAAAAAAACACTCGACTTCTATTTTAAATTTTAACCTTGCAAAAGACAATGCTTCTCATTTGGAGTCCAAATTTCGCATGAATCCATCTTAAAGATGACTTTATAATCAAGTTAGAAAGTAGAAATGGACAACAAATTCTTCTTTATTTCTAGAACATAAAGAACATTAGAAATTTTGACTTTAGGTTAACTTCTCCAACACCTACAACATCCTCCATACCATGACCATCCACTATGATCATCCTTCTTCCTATAGAGCTAGTAAGGAAGGAAAAAAACTTCTTACAACCTATCATGTGCTTAGTAGCTCCAAAATCAAAAATCCAAAGACTTTCAAAGATTGCATTTAAAGTTGCTTGATCAAAAGCTACTTCCTCAATACTGGCATTCGCATATGATTCTTTATTTGAAGACTTAGGTTTTGAATCATCTTTTGCATTGTTACCTAATGCTCTTTCTTCTCATTAAAAATCCTCTTTTTGCATTCTGTTATAAAATGATCGAGTGTCTTACAATAATGGCATAAAACTTTCTTTGAGATGGATGTAGTGAAAATAGACTTCTCATAAGGAGTGGTAGAAGTATTGGACTTAGATGTGGTAGAAGTGGTTGAAGATTTAGAAGTTTAAGGCTTACTTTCCTTTTTGCTCTGACTCTTCTTCTTCTTCTTCATTGTGATTTGTCTCCTTTCATTTGGATGATGATACAATGGCTTCATTATTCTCTTCCATACTCTTTTGTTGAAACTCATCTTGAAGTAAGAGGAATTGCAACTCTTCAAATGATATTTCTTTGTCTTATAGAAAGAGAAAGAGAGAGAAGGAAAAGTAACAAAAGAATGATATGTAGAAGTGAATTTATGAAGGTATTCACCATCTCATTATCATATATAGCGACTTCAATATTAAGCAACCAATATGATAAGTCTTCGAGCTTCCAAATGTGTGATTGAAAAAAATCACCAACTTTCATCTTTGTGGTCGTTAATTGTCTTTTCAGACGAGCTTTTCTAGCAAGATTTCTACTCTTATAGACATTCTCTAATTCCAACCAAGCGAAACAAGAGGTTTTGCATGACTTGATCTGTAGAGTGATATGCCTCTTGACTCCCATAACAATAAATGAGGGTGCTTGTGAATCTCTAAAATCCCATTTGGATTGCTCCTCTATTGAATTTGCATCTATCTCCCTCTATCTATGGATGATGATGTAATATCCTCTTCTTCCTCTACAATCTGTTTGACAAAAAATCTGGTAGCAACCTTCTTGGATAAAGAAGCAACATCTTCCTTTGCTTGTCTTGGTCTAGGTACTTGCCATTGATAATATTCCAATCATAACACTCCACATCGGATAGTTAGACATTCCATCAAGTTTGTCTTCTTGTTCCAATCTATCCCTATAGTCACTTATCTTGAGTACAAGGATGTATGCCAATATGCTCTGATAACAAATGTTTGAAGTGTGATAGGCCCAAAAAATAATCACATGTTTAATCCATGATCTTTCCAACACTCGACCTTAGCACATAACACACCTTGACTTGATCAATAGAGAAATGACAATATAAAAAGATACAAAAACAATTATAGAAGTGATGAAGCTTAATGCTACTACATACTAAAAAATATAAAATGTCAACATACAATATGTGTATGATACAAAAATCTGAATATCGACTGAATCTAAAGATGCTACATACAAAAAATAGTGTGGAAATGTCTAAGAGATATTATGTGAGTGAATATGTGCCAAAAAAGGGAAATAAAATGCCCAAACCAATTTTTACAACAAACTCTAATTCTAAAAATTAGATTTCCTCTAATGTACAACAAGGGTAACTTCTCAAAATAAAGTGGTAGGTAAACACCACTTTAAGCGGCAATATGTGGAGAAATCCTAATGTGGGTGCTATAACTCTCCAAAATTAGCATGATAGGAAGTGTGATGAAAAACAAAAGGAAGCTGCCAAAAACTTTGAATCTTCATATACACCTTCAAAACTCCTCTTAGCTCTTAACCCTAAAGTTTAAGCTTACATAGTTTTAAGAATTGATGATTTATGATGCTTCTTAGGTCCTCTTTATGTAAGATTTGAAGCGCGTACCAAAATCAACATGAAAAGCATGAAAAGCCACAAAAAAACTATTGAAAAGAAAGTTTTCACGTGAAAGGTATGTGGAAAGTGAAAATTAGCATTTGACTTTGATCGACTTTTGGATGCAAGATGTTGAAGAGTCATACATCATTAGAAAACTCTCAAAGAGCAATTTCCAATGAGCAAAAAAATATTTTATCATCCTTGACCAAATTTTGACTAAGTACCGAAATTAGGGTTGCTTGCTTTTTTGCAAATTTGAGCATTTTAACATTGTTTTCCAACAAACTCTTCCCTAAGTTCTTACTTCAAATCTCTCTCTCTCTCTCTCTCTCTCTCTCTCTCTCTCTCTCTCTCTCTCTCTCTCTCTCTCTCTCTCTCTCTCTCTCTCTCTCTCTCTCTCTCTCTCTCTCTCTCTCTCTCTCTCTCTCTCTCTCTCTCTCTCTCTCTCTCTCTCTCTCTCTCTCTCTCTCTCTCTCTCACCCTTGGACATACTTACATCACAGTTCACCACCATCCTACAAGACTCATCTCTCTGTAGCTTCCCACATCGCACACATATACACCCTCCACGCACAGGTTCCATGCCCCAAAACCGCTGGTATGATGAAGATTGCCGTGAGCTATGGAAGCACCTACAAATTTTAGAGGGGATATTACACACACAGGCACAACGTCGCATGCAAAACCTTACTCGCCGCAAATGGCGAGATTGGGAGGAGAGACAGTACTAGGATCATAGTAAAATAAAACGCGTTTTTTTTTTTTAAATAAAAAACGTTTAGGACGTTCGGACGTCCTAATACGTTTTTTTGAGTTTCTTTTTTTTTTTTATTAGATCAACTTCAATTTTTGTTTTTGTTTCATGAACAGAATTATGAAAATGTATGGTTTTCTTTCTTTCTCTACCAAAATAAGAACCAAAAGTCTCTCCTATCTAGATAAGAAAAAGGTTCCTATTTTGATTTTAAAAGATATTTCATTTAGCAAGGAGTCAGGACATCATTAAATTGTTGACATTGTTTTTATCCATTCTGGAGTCTATCACTCTAAATGCATTGTCTTAGGAGTTTTAATGTGCTGTATCTGGGGCTTTAAGGTCATCAATCCTTTGTTTAAGATTTCATTCCCATTTTTGTTTAATTTAACCCAATTCATTTTGGACCTTCCTAACTCCAAATCATTGTAGTGGTAGTAGATTAAGGTTTTTAAATACTTCCATAAGTTTGAGATGCACAACTTGCTCATTAAAATGCCATGCTGCATGACCAAACAGTATAGAGTCTTCACACAAAAATGACAATAAGGAATGAACCGCTACGTGTTGTAAACCATCAAAGGTTGCTACAAAATAAGGGGTAGGAGGGTGGGTAATTGAACAAGTGTAACCCGAAACAAGAGAAAAAAAAATTATGGTAAAAAAAGGGTGGGAGGGTGGGAAAATGGGAACAATAATGATACCCAAAATGCTCTATAAGCATGAGCTTGATGGATAAAAGTTCCTCTCTGTTATGAGAAGGAAGCACCACCACCAACACAACCACCACCACCAACTGGACCACCAAGACCTCCACCTAACGCTTTGATACCATGTAGAGAGTACGCATGCGAAAGCAAAATGAAAAGGAAAGTACTCTCACAAAACAAAGAATGTGTGAGACACAAAATGAGTAGACCATGAAATGGGTAAACTCATGTGGATTAGAAATGAGCTTGCTAAGAGCATGGAGTAGGCTCCCAAGCTTCTAACCAAATACAAATGGGGGAGAGGCCCTCCTTATATAGATTTGTGAGGGGCTCTCAAAAATACATCTCATGTGGGATAATTCCCCTGAAAGGAGAATGAATACAACTGGTAGAAGCAAATGGCAAAGTACCCAAATACAAAGGAAATACAAGGAAATGTAATGGAAATGAAATGGAAATGGAGTGACTCCAAGATACAAAAGGGAGATGCACTCTCATATTCTCAACATGATCGACCAGGCAAAGGTGAGGAAGAGGAGATTATATTGTTGCTTTGTGGACTTCCGCAAAGCATTTGAAACTATTCCCAAGGAACGACTCTTCAGTCGACTACTTGATATCGGAGCTCCGGAGGAGATGATATGGGGGATCTACGCCTTATACAAGAGAGTATTTGGTAGAGTCAGATGTCCGGGGGGCTTCTCTCATCCACTTGCTAGCACTATCGAGGTGAAGCAAGGACGCCCTCTTTCACCCACCCTCTTTGGTCTCTACATTAATGAGATAGTGGGATACATATAGAAGCAAGGGGGTGATGGCACTGAGGTACGCGGATCCACTGTCCATATTCTTATATACGCTAATGATATTGTACTGGTTTCAGAGTCAGCAGAAGGTCTACAGCATCATCTACATGGCCTAGATGACTTTTGCAAACAGAGAGGGTTATCTGTGAACCTTGGTAAAACCAAGGTCATGATCTTTCATACATAAGCACAGATTCGCAGACATAGCTTGTTCACAACAGCAAGTGGATCGATTGAGGTGGTCGGATCATATGTTTACTTGGAGTGACATTTACAACAGCATGAGGGGTCTTCTCTATGTCTCAAGCAGCCAGTGATCACATCACATGTGGGTATGCAGCACTAGCTTTGATGGAGAGACAATGCCACCAAGCATATTTTCAGGAGCCCCGCACAAAGGGGTGGCTCTTCGACACTTTGGTTACGCAAGCGCTCATGTATGGGGCAGCCATATGGGGACCCAGATTAGCTACATCAATATGGACAGCATTAGAAAGGCCACATATCCTCGTGATTGCAAGACTTATCCAAAGCAAACCTTCAGTACCACATGATATCATTAGAGCAGAGCTCGCTGACCACCGATGCTTGTTGAGGCACTATTCAAGACAATATGTCTATTACACAGACTCCGGAGCATGGATACAGAGCGCATTGCTTATCGTGCTTTCCAAGAATCACGTGATATGGCATTAGCAAACGACACCTCCTCATGGTATGCACAGACACGAGATTGGCTGGCCACCATGGCTTTGACATAGACAGGCTATCACCACTACAATACGACCCACATGCACCCACCTACTCACTCTCTCATCAGGAGAGGAATAGGGTCATTCGTCAGGAGATATGGCATACATACATACAGAGGATATGGGTGAGCCCTAGGGATACATTGCCACCAAAAATGCTCTATTATCGTGAGCATTTTCTACATATATCGGACGAGGGCTTCATCGAGATTCAGAGATACATGCGAACATACCTACCCCACAACCTTCGAGTAGTCATTGGGAAGCTCCGAGTTTCATCACATCATCTCGAGATTGAGAGGGGTCGGTCCAAGGGAGTCCCTCGTGAGGAGAGGTGGTGCCCAGTATGCGAGACAAAGGTAGAGAGTGATGAGCATTTTGTTATCAGATGCCAAGCATACTTAGACCTACGAGCACACTTCCACATAGAGGAGTCACTCCAGTTGTGCATGACTATGGGAGACCAGCGACGCTTGGGACGCTTTCTCACAACGCATACGAGAGGCGAGAGCGGTCACTACAGCCCACATATCAGCCATGGGTGAGTACCCAGTAGACCATTACCCAGTTCTTTCAGCGAGCTGAGCTACATCAGAGAGCTCCATCTATAGGGCTCACGCTCCACCAAGCAACAGCACAAAGAGCACAGGGCCGACCACGCATGGGGGGATATCGTCGACCACGACTATATAAGGAGGATACATCAGGACAGCCTACGACCACATGATGGAGCATCGACGTACCACCACCCCCTGGGTTGTCTTCCTTCAGGAGGCACTCAGACCACCAACGATATACCACATACTACACCCACCTCCACCCATCACCAGTAGCTAGGGTGTTTTGCTCACATTATGAATTCCCCATGTATCATGTGGCCACTAGCTACAGAGTCAGAGCCACG